>CATIWM010257586.1:0-15729 GCA_949671775.1 Mallotus repandus
TAGAGAAGATAGGTTGGTTATAGGTTGGCTAACTTTGGAGATATGTTGCAGGCTTTAGAGATACATTACAGAGATGTGTTGCTGACTTTGGAGATGTGTTGTAGAAGATGTAGGCTGTAATAGACTCTATAGCTTTGAAAATAATAATCTTGATTTGTATACAACGCAAACTTTTTTTTTCAAAGCAAAAAACCTTACTGACAGCCCAAAAGAATTTCAGCTAACAACAGCCCAAAGAAGAATAAAATCCATTAACAACATTAGGTTGACCAAAATAAATGAAAATAAAATCAAAATAATTACATTGCATTACATCCAAGGAAATTAACATATAATTTTTTTTCTTTTTCAACTGTTAAAAGACCAGTTTTGACAAAAACTCAATTGAAGAGCAACTTTCAAAAAATAATTAGACATGCCTAAGGCAGACGATTCAATTTTTTAAGCCGCATAAAGACATGAGAATGGACAACTCGAGATGAATTGAAGAAAAAATAAAGGACACTACAATAGACAAAAAAAAAGAACATGGTTAAAAAAATGCTTTGAATAAACAGCAAGAACCATGGATAAAATCTAGGAAATAGACAGTAAAGATTTTCTACATCTGAAATTTTTTTTATAAGATTTCTAAATTTAGATTAATATTGCGATAATAGTTTTGGTTGAAATAATCTAAAGCTTTGTTTGTTACATTTTTTGTTTGATTTGGTTGTTGTGGTTGAAAAAATTGGTTATTTCAGTGTTTTTTATTATTTTTGCGGTTATTTTTAATTGTTTTAGTGGTTTTTTAATTTTTTTATTGCTTTAGCGTTATGTTTTATAAGGTTGATTTGTAGTAGTTGTTTTGACTGTTATTTTGGTTAAAGAAATCCATTGTTTTGGTTGTTGTGATAGTTGTTTTGGTTGAAAATTATTGTAAAACATTGTTTGTTATATATTTTGGGTTCTTTCGTTGTTTTAGTACTTGTTTTGGTTGAAAACATTGAATATTTTAACGGGTTTTTGGTTGTTTTGGCTTCTTTTTTTTTTGTTAATCTTGTTTGTTCTTCTTCTTCGTTTTTCTAAATGAACCAAAAAACAACTTTAAAATCACCTTAAATCAATTTTAAAAAAAAGAACCACAAAACAACTATAAGAAAAACTCTGTTTTTTATTTTTCTTTTCAGGACCCTGTAAATGATCACCCATCACATTGTAGAGGGTGATGTTGGGGTGAGAGGCATGGGAGGTGGTTGCTGAATGAGATAGAGAAGATAGGTTGGTTATAGGTTGGCTAACTTTGAAGATATGTTGCAGGCTTTAGAGATACATTGCAGAGATGTATTGCTGACTTTGGAGATGTGTTGTAGAAGATGTAGGCGGTAATAGACTCTATAGCTTTGAAAATAATCATCCTTATTTGTATATAACGCAGACTTTTTTTTCCAAAGCAAAGAACCTTACTGACAACCCAAAAGAATTTCAGTTAACAACAGCCCTAAGAAGAATAAAATTCATTAACAACTTTAGGCCGACCAAAATAAATGAAAAAATAAAATCAAAATAATTATATTACACTAAATCTGGGAAAATTAACATATAATTTTTTTTCTTTTACAACTATTAAAATACCATTTTTAAAAAAAAAACTCAATTGAAGAATAACTTTCAAAAATAATTACACATGCCTAAGGCAGACGATTCAATTTTTTAAGCCACATAAAGACATGACAATGAACAATTCAAGATGCATTGAGGAAAAAATAAAGGACACCGCAACAGACAGAAAAAAATAAAGAACATGGTAAAAGAAAAATGCTTTGAATGAACTACAAGAACCATAGATAAAATCTAGGAAATAGACAGTAAAGAATTTCTAAATCTGAATTTTTTTTAATAAATTTCTAAATTTAGATTAATAAGCTAAATTTATATTAATATTGTGATAATTGTTTTGGTTGAAATAATCTAAAACTTTGTTTGTTTGTTTTGGTTGTTGCAATGGTTGTAAAAAATTGGTTATTTCAGTGTTTTTTATTGTTTTTGCGGTTATTTTTAGTTGTTTTAGTGGTTTTTTTAATTTTTTTTATTGCTTTAGCATTATGTTTTATAAGGTTGTTTTGACAGTTGTTTTGGTTAAAGAAATCCATTATTTTGGTTGTTGTGATAGTTATTTTGGTTGAAAAATATTGTAAAACATTGTTTGTTATATATTTTGGGTTCTTTTGTTGTTTCAGTTGTTGTTTTGGTTTAAAGCATTGAATCTTTTAACGGGTTTTTGGTTGTTTTCGCTTTTTTTTTGCTAATCTTTTTTATTCTTCTTCTTCGTTTTTCTAAATGAATAAAAAAAAAATTTTAAAAACACCTTAAATCAATTTTAAAAAAAGAACCATAAAACAATTGTAAGAAAAACTCTGTTTTTTATTTTTCTTTTAAGGACCCTGGAAATGATCACCCATCACATGGTAGAGGGTGAAGTCGGGGTGGGAGGCGTGGGAGGTGGCTGCTGAATGAGATAGAGAAGATAGGTTGGTTATAGGTTGGCTAACTTTGGAGATATGTTGCAGGCTTTGGAGATACATTGCAGAGATGTGTTACTGACTTTGGTGATGTGTTGTAGAAGATGTAGGCTGTAATAGACTCTATAGCTTTGAAAATAATCATCCTGATTTGTATACAACGCAGACTTTTTTTTTTCAAAACAAAGAACCTTACTGACAGCCCAAAAGAATTTCAGTTAACAACAGGCCAAAGAAGAATAAAATCCATTAACAGCATTAGGCTAACCAAAATAAATGAAAAAATAAAATCAAAAAAATTAGATTGCATTACATCCAAAGAAATTAACATATAATTTTTTTTTCTTTTGCAACTGTTAAAAGACCATTTTTGACGAAAACTCAATTGAAGAGCAACTTTCAAAAATAATTACACATGCTTAAGGCAGATGATTCAATTTTTAAGCCACATAAAGACATGAGAATGGACAACTCGAGATGAATTGAAGAAAAAATAAAGGACACCGCAACAGACAGAAAAAAAAAGAACATGGTAAAAAAAATGTTTTGAATGAACAGCAAGAACCATAGATAAAGTCTAGGAAATAGAAAGTAAAGATTTTCTAAATTTGTAATTTTTTTAATAAGATTTCTAAATTTAGATTAATAAGCTAAATTTATATTAATATTGCGATAATTGTTTTGGTTGAAATAATCTAAAGCTTTGTTTGTTACATTTTTTGTTTCTTTTGGTTGTTGCAATGGTTGTTATGGTTGAAAATTTTGGTTATTTCATGGGGTTTTTTTATTGTTTTTGCGGTTATTTTTAGTTGTTTTAGTGGTTTTTTTGTTTTTGTATTGCTTCAGCTTTATGTTTTATAAGGTTGTTTTGACGATTGTTTTGGTTAAAAATATTGGTTGTTTTGGTTGTTGTTTTGATTGAAAAATGTTGTAAAACATTGTTTGTTCTATTTTTTGGGTTCTTTTGTTGTTTCAGTGGTTGTTTTAGTTGAAAACATTGAATATTTTAACGGTTTTTTGGTTGTGTTGGCAAATATTTTTTGTTTTTCTTCTTCGTTTTCTAAATGACCTAAAAAACAACTTTAAAAACAGCTTAAATCAATTTTAAAAAAAGAACCACAAAACAACTGCAAGAAAAACTTTATTTTTTCTTTTTCTTTTCAGGAGCCTGTAAATGATCACCTATCACATGATAGAGGGTGAAGTGGGGGTGGGGGTGGAAGGCGGCTACTAAATGAGATAGAGAAGATAGGTTGGTTGACTTTGGAGATATGTTGCAGGCTTTGGAGATATGTTGCAGAGATTTGTTGCTCACTTTGGAGATATGTTACAGAAGATGTAGGTTATAATAGACTCTATAGCTTTGAAAAATAATCATTCTTATTTGTATACAACGCAAACTTTTTTTTTCCAAAGTAAATAACCTTACTGATTGCCCAAAAGAATTTCAGTTAACAACAGTCCAAAGAAGAATAAAATCCATTAACAACATTAGACTGACCAAAATAAATAAAAATTAAAATCAAAATAATTAGATTGCATTACATCCAAGAAAATTAACATATAATTTTTTTCTTTTGTAACTATTAAAAGACAATTTTTAAAAAAAGCTCAATTGAAGAACAACTTTCAAAATAATTACACATGCCCAAGGCAGACGATTCAATTTTTTAAGCCACATAAAGACATGAGAATGAACAACTCGAGATGAATTTAGGAAAAAATAAAGGACACCGTAACAGACAAAAAAAATAAAGAACATGGTAAAAGAAAAATGCTTTGAATGAACAGTAAGAACCATAGATAAAATCTAGGAAATAGATAGTAAAGATTTTCTAACTCTTGAATTTTTTTAATAAGATTTCTAAATTTAGATTAATAAGCTAAATTTATATTAATATTGTGATTTGCTCACTATGAACTTGACATGACCCAAACCCGAAGGTCATGCCCGGCGCTAGGGAATGGGAATTCACACAAATCTGGAACCCGTAGTAACCCTAAACCACAACTTACATAGCAAACATAAACACAAATTTACCAAAGAATTAAAACTTTTTTAGACATAAAGAATCTTCCATAAATAATATCACAATAAAATATTTTTACAAACAGTCAAGTATAAGATCATTGTCAAAATCATCATAACGTACTATAACAAGTACGTACTACTACTACAACGTCTAAGAAATACAAAGAAATAATAGTTTAAAATTTACATAAATCAACCAATGAAGAATGGGTCCTGCGAAGAAGATTACTGTGGGAGGTCTGAAGAGATATATCCTGAAAAATAATTAAGGGGAATCAGACCTCACTGAGTGAATCATTATTATATATATGCATGCAACCTAAGGGCACAGATACTCAAGCATCAGTATAATAATATTTGTATATTTAGATTTATTTAGTTTATACATGCATTTCATGCAAATGCTCTAAAAATATATTTTTTTAATACCAATACAACAGACAGAAACAAGCGGAAGATTGGAGCAGAACCCTAAGAATTTCTTAACCTTTCTGGCCAATAGGCCTACTTGAATCCAAATAACATTTCTCTTTTCCAATTGGCTAGTGGACCGGCCCCGAGACCCTGAAAGGTCAACTGAGTTACCCTCGCTGCAAGCATGACTGACCCAGAGACCTTAAAAGGTCAACCGAGCTGCTGCAGCAACACCCCTCTCTATCCTCAAATCTCAATAAATCATTTTAACCATATCTCAAACCATATAATCTCATATCAATCAAAATTCCACAACTTAGCATCCAGCGTACTGGTGCGCACACAGTCCTAGTGTAGCCCACTAGGTTGCACATTCTATGGCTATCCTTTAAAATATCATATCAAAAAAATAAAATAATGAAATCATATTAAAATATGAGCAACATCCAAATTATACAATTAATAGTCGCATTTATATATATATATACGAAAGCATGTATAATAATAATAATAATAATAATAATAATAAGTTAATGCAACATAGCATACTAAATTCATATTTTTATAGAAATATGGATGCCAATAACAATTTCTATATTGCATAGAATAATAACTCACAGGTTGAATGCACTCTTCGGTACTGACTCGATTGGCCTTGTCCTGTAGGCCTTGCTCTCGGTGCTACTATAGGAAAATAATAAAAGATAAATAATTAGGATTAAAATCCTAACCTTATACATTTTAGATTTCTAAGGAAAAACTCGATCTAAGACACGACTCTAATAAAATTCAAAACTTAACACAAACCGATATCACATTTTACGAGAAATCTACCAAAAATTCGGCAAAATCTTTTTTCTAAAATGGACATCTCTCTACTAAAAGTAGAGTCATTCATGCACAAATTCACACTTCAAAACTATTCGCAACTCAACATCTCAAGTTGGGCTCCTGAACTATACTTTATGCCCAACTGAGAACCAACACAACATATATAAAAACAATATAATTTTTCTCAAATCACTAATATATCATAAACATTTAGCTAACTAGTACAATTTAATTTATTTATATAATAAAAATATAAAGGAAATTTATTTCTAAATAAATAATAAAATTCTAGTTTATAAATAAAATTTCGTTAATGGAATCAAATTTCCATTTTTACCACTAAAGTAGCATTAATTATAAATAATTATATAAATCACTCAAATATACCATAAAAATAATAAATGACTCATTTAACCTTGAAAATAAAATAAATTTAGTATTCGTTTATTTTTCCAAAATTACTGATAATTAACTAAAAATTGGAAATTGATTATAAAAATTATTTCCATACTTTTATTATTTAAAATCATTCTAAAACAGAATAAATAACAATAAATTCAATTAAAATTGAATAAACAACAATATATGTATATATATATTTTTTTTTCTCTAAAATATAATTTTAAACATAATCTTTCAAAAATTCATATCTTAAATTCTACAACTAATTTCATAAAACTCTTTTTACAAAGTTTAATCTAAATAATTTATAAAATTTAATAAAAATATAAAAACACCCGGTCGGAACAGCACCAGAACAGTAACCAAGTTCGGAATAGTAACCTGAAAATCCAAAAATTCAGAAAATTATGAAAAATACATCAATAGCAAGATCTAAACCTCAATTTCATTTTATATAACTACAACTAAGTCCAATTGTTAATCAAATTTCATGAATTGACCGAAATAGTTAAAATCAATTTACCTCAAATTGAGGTGGTTGCCGGTGTTACGCGGTGAACTTGACTAAGGGATTTTGTTACCTAGAAGGAGACGAGTCATTTGAGACTGATGGCAAGGTATGGGTGGGCCAGAGGCGGCGCCGACAACCGTTTTCCTGTTCGGCAACGTGAAGAAATGAAGGAGAAGAAGGAAGAGGAGGTGGCTGAAGGAAGAGGAGGTGGCTGAAGGAAGGGGGAGCTGCTGGTGGCATGGGGTGTTTTTGATACTAAATTTATATTATGATATTAAAGTTAGATTATTAAAAAAAAATTAGGGTATTTTTGAACGTAATTTTAGACCATTTTTGAATATCAAAACTACGTAGTTTTATTTAGATATATATTGGAGTTTGCTTACAAAAAAAGATATATATTGGGTTAATGTTAAAAATTAAACCAAATTAGCTTAATATTCTGTTAAAAAAATTAGGTTAATAACTTATTATCATATTTATATTAGTTTTGATAAAACTATGGTAATATTATATTTATATTAATGTTATATTAGGTTAATATTATATCAAAACTTAAAACTAAATTAGGTTAATATCACATTAGGTTAATATCAAAATTTAAAACTAAAATTTTTATCATAACATCAATACTAATTTAATAATATCCATATAATTTTAATATAAATATGCAATTCTTACTCTATTTTACAATTTAAAATCTAATTTAATAATAAATTAGTATTATATAGTATTTTAAATA
This sequence comes from Mallotus repandus, assembly GCA_949671775.1. NCBI lineage: Eukaryota > Viridiplantae > Streptophyta > Magnoliopsida > Malpighiales > Euphorbiaceae > Mallotus > Mallotus repandus. Next base: position 7,434 of record CATIWM010257586.1, read on the forward strand.
CTTGATATAAATCTAATTGATAAATATGTAATGTAAATCTAATTATTGCTATTAGTTAATACTAAAGTTATATAACAGCCACTTATTATTTAATAGCATATTATTTTATTTATAATAGCATATAAATAAAATTTGAATGCCAAAATTAGAAAAGTTCATATGTTCTTTTAAATAAAATTTTTTAAGTAAAAGCTGGAAGTTAGAAATCAGTTAACACACCTAAAAATCTCAACTAGGTTGACACTCAATAATATTTATCTTTGTATCCGTTACAAATTCTCAAGGCCAAAATATTTAAGCCTAGTAATTTTTTAACGGATTAGAATTCCGTTACAAAGATATTAAAAGGCATACTTATAATAGTTTGTGATAGATGTTGTAATAGCATTATGTAATCTCCCATGATGGGATGAACCAGACAAAAAAAAAAAAACAAATAAATTTTGCTTTATGCCTTTTCAAAGGGCAGAATGACATTCTAATAATGTCCACACTTAAAACACCAAAAACCTCTCTCATTTGGGCAAATATTTATATAACATTTAAATGCATGAAATGTAAAGTTTGGTCATCAATCCAGGTCAGGGAACCCCATATATCAGGTACATCAACAGGAGAAGGAAAAACGATTATGTGAACTAGATTTCTCTATCTATATTGATGGTTAAATAATACTGCCGAAGAGCGCAGAGCACCTGCACCTCATTTTTCATGCCACTTCTTCAAATGCTTTGGGCGATTCTAATTCCATCAACATTGCAGCCATTAGTTTGTTTATAGACAAGCCCCATCAGTAGAATTGCTTCCCCATAGTTAGCCTTCCTGCAATAAGCTGTACTTCATGACTCATCCAAGGTGCCATTTGAATATTCTTCACCTGCAAAACTAGGTGTTCCATTTGACAACCGGTTTGTGCTTGTGGAATTTGAATAAGGAGCATACGTGGAAACAGGGCTGCCACGTGGGTACCGGTTCTGAGCAGCTGTGCTACTTCTGGTTGCCTTTAAACGAGCCTTCCTACCCTGCAATGGATTCGAAAAGCAGATTGAAGATGGAAAACATAAGTGTCAACCTCCATAAGTATAAGATAAAGGGTTCCCACAAAATGGAATTTGAAGAGTTCCAGTGACATATATCTTTGAAAAGGTTGCCATATCATTTACCAATTCATGGCCTAGCCTTTGATAGAAAAATGTATCTATTATATACGATAAAGAAGTAGAAACACAGATAAAAGATCAACAGCCAAAGGGTCATGCACCTTTCCCATGCATTTTTCCAAATGAGGCGCAAATCTTCCAGCCATTATTGATCGCCCGCAATTCATGCAGTCAAATATTTCATTTGCAACAGACGGATGTGTTTGCCCAAATATGTCTACCACATACTTGCTATTTGTTTCACCACTAATACTAGGATCAGCTACCCTAACACGGGCTTGTGTTGACAACCTCAGTTCTTCTTCCTCTTCCTCCAAGTTACGATCAAGTCCCAACTTGGCTATCCGGTGACATTCAGATGCAACATCAACAATTATGGAATCAAGAAGGTCTCCAAAGAAATGCGACGCGAGCTGCTTAAAGAAAAAGTTGCATCATCTACTTTAAACATAAAGTAGCGTACATCAATCTCTCCTTACAAATTATAAGCAAAGATACATACCTTCAAAGACTATAGAGCCAAGCCAACTAAAGCAAGAACATGCATTCGATTCTATCAGTTGCATCAGTTTCATTTCATACAGAATTTTCTCATTAGATTATAAATTTTCTTGTCCAACTGAATCAAACCCAATTTCAATTTGGATCATAAAATTGCATTTCTTGACAAAAGCATGCATATCAGCAGAGTTGTAAAAGTGAAATTAAACATAAAAAAAAAGCAATAATACTGAAATACCTGAGTATTAGGAGACACATTATCCTCGTTTGGAACTGACATAATTAACTCTTGTTTAAATTTCAGATAAGCAACATCTGCATGCAAATATATTTCATCAATCACTCACTCAATAGATCAAACGATGTCCCAAACACCCATTAAAATTGATAAGCAAAGCAAATACAAAAATTTATCAAAATACAGCACCAGAATCACAATAACTTACAGATCGAAAGAAGCCCACTTTAGTTCCTTGCTTGATTTTGGCACCAGGTGACTTTCGCTTTTCTGATTTTGCTATGGAATTTTAGGGGCGGTGAACGAGCCTCATAGATTTTTTCAGTTTAATTACTGTAATATCCCCTTTCTATTCCACCAGTGACTCCTAGGCCCGCAAACGAGTCGAGTGTTGAGCCCCATTTGAATTGAATTTACGACCGAGAAAAATGGAATAACCTATGGTTAATATTATTTTCCGTGAGTCTAAAAAAAAAAAAAAAAAAAAAAAAAAAAGGATATATTCATAATTTTAATCTAATACACTATTTTATCTCTCATATTTAAAAAAATATTTATTTATCTATGATATTTACAATTCGTATATTATTCTGTCTCTAATAGAGGGACTAGTGAGTGTTAACTATTGCAGATGTTAGGAATGAATAAATATTTTTTTAAATATCAGAGATAAAGTAATGTATTAGACCAAAATACAGAGAGAAATAACAATTCTCCCGTATAAAAATTAGTATTTCTTTATTATAATTTGATTTTTTTGGTTAAATTGTTACTTTGTAAACTTTAAATTATTTTTATGGAATTAATTGTTATAATTGTAGAATTTTTTCTACAAGTGTTAGAGCATCTTTAATAATACTCTTTATTTTAAAGAGCATTTTTGCACATTAAAGAGTATCTCGAAAAATCTTTAAATATAAATAGTGAAAAAATTTATACAACACCAATCGACTCTTGATATTTTTAATCTTCATTTGCTTTATCCAATAAATATTAATGCTTAATTTTTTTTCCTCCTTTGTTTTACAAGATTTTTCTTTATTTATTTATGAAAAAGAAAAAATTTTTCAACAAACATATAAATATCAATTAATTATTTGCATAGGAAATTGAAATATTTTAGAGTGGAGAGTGAAGTTTGACTCTCTATATGTAGAGAGCCAAACTAAGAGCATCTCTAACATGCTCTTCATTTAAACAAAATTCTCTATTTCGAAGAGTCAAACAAAAAAAATGGTCTCTAATACACTCTCTATATTTTTATTTTAGAGTAGAGAGTTGGTTTGATTTTCTACATGTAGAGAGTCAAACATCACTCTCTACTCTAAAATATTTCAATTTTTTATGCAAAATATTAATTGATACTTTTTTTAGTAAAATTTTGGAGGCCAGAAAAATATTAATTGATACTTATCTATTTATTGAAAAGGTTTTTCTCTTTCATCAAATGGAGGGAAATAATTAAATAAATAGAAAGAAATCTTGTAAAAACAAATGAGGAAAAAAATGAAACATTAATATTTATTGGATAAAGTAAAATGAAGATTAAAAATATAAAGAGTCTATTGGAGTTGTACAAATTTCTTCACTTTTTATATTTAAAAATTCTTTGAGATGTTCTTTATTGTGTAAAAAATGCTCTTTAGAATAAAGAGTACCATTGGAGATGTTCTAACTCTCTACTCTAAAATAAAAATATAGAGAGTGTATTGAAGATCATTTTTTTTTGATTGACTCTTTAAAGAAGAGTATTTTGCTCAAATGAAAAGTCTATTGGAAATGCTTTTAGTGCTACTTTATCAATTGAAAATGTTTTTTAAATAAGTATATTTGTGAAAAAGAAAGGTTATTTTTTTCTAAATTTATTTTATTTAGGAAAAATGTGAAAAGATTATTATTTTTGTGGAATAACATTATCCTAAGTGTGAGAATTAATATTTTATATTATAACTTGACATATTTTCGTAAACTATCACTCTTTTTTGTTAATTAAAATAAAAATAATTAATTTAATTATTTTTAAATTAGAATAAAAATTAATATTAAAAATAGTGTAATAATTATGAGTAATTTTTTAAATTGAAAAGTTGTTAAATTTATAAAAAATTATAAATCTATGAAAATTGTGATATTATGATTGTCATATAAATAAAATAATATTTTATTTTTTCAAAATTTTTATTAAAATTTAATAAGAAAATAATTAAAAAATTTATTAGCAATCATAATATTTTTTTTAAAAAATATTGTATAGAATTATTTATACAATAGAAAAAAAATTTAAGTATTGTAAAGTATTGAAGGAGTGTTATATGATTATGTAGATACAAAAAATTATTAAAATTGTAATAAGTTATACTCTATTAAGTTTACAAATATTCCATTCTTATATAGCAAAATAATACTATTATTATAAATAAAATTTTTATTTAATTAAAATTTAATAAGAAAAGAATTAAACAATATTAAAGGAACGATGTGCAATTGCTCATGTAAAAATTATAGATTGGTGGTGGTGATCAAACTTATTACAATCAAGCTTTTCTTGGCTAAATTTTAACCAATTCTCAATTCCCAAGTATTTTATGGTTCATACTTAAATCAATTCCTCCAGTTAAGTAACTCGCTTCCTTTGTTTTAAACCCAAGAAAAGCGATGAAGGAGAACCAAATCTAAAATACAACCCATTTTCTCCCAAGAAATAAATTTGGAATAATGGAAATTTTTGTAATAAATTCAAAGCATTAATGATCACAATAGCTCACTTCCAATCTTCTAAATGAGCTTTGGTGTTGAGTATTTATAAAATATGGTTATTGGGAAGCCATACCACTAGTTGCAATCTTTTCTAACTTCATTAAATGTTTAATGTTCTTTTTGCAGGATTTTGGAGGCTCACAATTGTGACTATACCCATCACGATCATGACATCTATGGCTGTTACATCTTTTGACTATTGGAGCGTGACAATCATCACGATCGTGATACCTGTCATGATCATGACCATGGATCGTGAGGGTCACTGGGATAAAGTTTCACTTAGCTTCAATTTGATCATGCTCATGACTTGGCTCGTGAGTGCTTGATCATACTGTCACGGTTGTGACATGGACTATGAAGGTCACTGTCTGATTTATGAGAAGAGCTTCAATTAAGTCCCGATCATCACATGTCGTGCTGATCATGATCTCTATTTTCACAAACACCATCATAGTCTAGATATAGATCGTGAAGGTCACTGTCCATTTTCTTTACTAAGGCAAATTGATGTATTTTTGTCACAGGGATGCTAATGGTCATGACATGAATCATGAGCATCACTGTCTTTTGAGTAACTTTAATTTTTAAGCTTTTAACATGCCTTGCTTCGAACCTATCTTATACAAAATTAAATTACACACATTAGTGACTCAAAATTGAGTTTGTTAAATCAAAATGAGGATGATAACACTTGATCATGCAAATGGTCAATATTTTTTATATTAAATTTTAATAGTGTCTAAATTTAAACTCATCCATCAAAAACAATACTTCTTCAATTAGTTTTTGCTATTAATATAGTTGTTCCTATAAATGAAAGATGATATTAAAATTTTAGTTTTAGCATATTTTATAACTTTAGTGTTTAAAAGAATAATAGTCAACTAATATTAAAAAATTTGTTCACCCATTGGATAAATTTTTATTCTAGTCATCTCTTGCTACTTAAAAATAGATACATTTACAATATCTAAAGGTAAAGATGCACAAAAATAAAAAATTGACCACCACTACAAGAAAATAGCAGAATAGTGATGAAATTTTCGATCATTATTCCGTCACAAATCATGTTTATTAACAAATTGGCGACAAAAATCTTGTCGTCACAATAGTAAGTAGTTGTCACTATATTTAATGATGGAGGAAGATTCCATCAGAAACTTTTGTGATGGATTATCCATCATAAAGCTGTGACAAAAAATGTTTTTGTCATTAAAAATTCACTATCAATGAAACATGTTTCCCTCACAATTTTGTAACGGATCAATGACATAAATAGATCACTAAGTTTTCCATCACTAACCAATCATAAATTATTTCACCACTGTTCCATGACAATTTGGTCACAGATTAGTGATAAATTCATGACGGATTACCGTCACTAAAGGTTGCATCACCAATTTGTCACTAAGTTACTCGTCATTATTCCACCTATAGTCCGTCATAATTTAGTGACGGATTGTTGACAAAATGTCCATCACTAAACCATCACAATCAATTAATGAAATGCCCATCACTATTATTTTTTGTTATGTTATTATATTGAATATAATTTTTATAAATTAAATGTTATTTATAATTACAATATATTTAATACTTTTTAATAAAATTAGAAGGAAATTGAAATTCAATAATGAAAAATGCCTTTCATAATATAAAATGTATAGTATACATAAAAAAGTAGTATAAGTCAAACTTAACTAATAATAAACATCATCAACAACAATGTTTTACACATGTGGGTCATCTTGCTTTTGGGTGGGTTGGTAGGGGGGGAGGCGAAATAGGATTAGTGTGTTTATCGAGGCACACAGGCTAATGCGACCAACTACCGGTTTTGTTATTGTTTGTGGGAGGGTCGACCTGAATAGGCTTTGTAGATTGGAGTCGCCACCCAATTTGAATCGGGAGAAAATGAATTAAAAATCCACTTCCATAAACAGAGAGTCCATATTTGGGGGGTAGGAGTTACTTATCTTGTTTCTTATCATGCATGTTGCTTATTATTCACTACTTCATCCTAGTTTCTATTTTGTAATGGATTTACCATACTAGATCATTAGTTAGTTTAAATTGGAAATAAAATGCAAGATAATTGGATTGACGAGCACACATCACGGAATATGTAAATAAACAAGCATTCATCAACTAAATAGGTAGTCATGCAAGTAAGTAAGCATATATATAGCACGCAGCACACAAGCATGCAAGAAATAATAAACGGAAATAAACACACAAATAAACAAAATAAAAACGGGGAAAGGGATTAAGGATTACAACCCAAGGAAAAAAGTCTACTCTAATAAACACATCCAAAATAGAAATAAAAGGGGGAATCGAGATTAAGGATTATATTGCCTTGGAAATGCCTATTCTATTAATTACATCAAAATAGAAAAAGAAATAAAAATCCTATTCCAATAATCCTGCAAAACGAAGGTTAGTCCTCACGCACATGCAAGCACACATCACATTTAGGACAATTTTATATATTTCATTCATAATTGAAATAATAAATAAAAGAATAATTAAACAAATAAACAAACAAGGATGCTAATGAAGATGCATGATGCAAGATTTTGGGAATTAGGTATTTTGATGTAAAGTCATCATTTTCATTATAGAAATTAAGATTTTTGTGATGAGAAAAATAGGAAATTAAAATGGGGAAATAAATAAAAATAATGAAAGTGATAAAGATACTATTCTTACTATAAAAACATTAACTTTATGATAAAAATAATAAATTTATCAAAGAAAATAATAAAAATGACAAGGATAATAAACATGCAATAAAAAATAACAATGCAAGAGAAATAATAAAGGGGACGATAAAAATATTATTTTCACCATAAAAATGTGGATTTTATGATAAGAATAATAAAATTATCAAAAGATAACGAAAATAATAAAAATGCAATCAAAACAATTAAGGATAATAAAATGCAGAATTAAAAAAATATTGAAAGTGATAAAAATGTCATTTTTACCATAAAAATATCAACTTTATGATAAAAATGGCAATTTCACCAAAAAGACATAAAAGACAACAAAAATTATAAAAATGCAATACAAATAATACAAATACAGAGATATTAATATAAATAAATAAAAATACATAAATAAATATATTAAAATGGTGAAGGTGATATTTCTACCATAAAAATGTGAATTTTATGATAAAAAATATCAAATTTACCATAAAAGGGATAAATATCACAAAAGTAGCAAAATGCAATGAAATGATAAAAATGCAGAAATAAATGTGCAAATAAATAAAAATAACAGAAAAAAATAATAAAAATGATAAAAATGACATTTTTACCATAAAAATGTAAACTTTATGATAAAAGGGCCAAATTTATCATAAATAGCATAAAAGTAATAAAAATTATAAAAATGACATAAAAATAGTAAGAATGCTGGAATATTAATATAATAAAGTAAAAATACAGAAATGAATATATTAAAATGATAAAGGTGATAATTTTTACCATAAAAATGTGAACTTTGTGATAAAAATACTAAATTTGTCGTAAATAGCATTAAAACAATAAAAATTGCAAAAATAACATAAAAAAAATAAAAGTGCTGAAATAAATATATAAATAAATAAAGATTACAGCAACAAATATAT
>CATIWM010257602.1:0-12270 GCA_949671775.1 Mallotus repandus
ACAAAAAAATAAAGTGCATAAATAAATAAATAAATATGGTAGAAATAAAATAATATAAATAATAAAAATGACACTTTTACCAAAAAATGTGAACTTTATGATAAAAGGGCCAGATTTACTATAAAAGACATAAATGCAATAAAAATTGCAAAAATACCATAAAAATAATAAAAATACAGAAATAAATGCTCAAATAAATGAAAATATAGATAAAAATATTAAGATGATAGAGATGACATTTTTACCATAAAAATAGAGACTTTATGATAAAAAGACCAAATTTACCATAAATAGCATAAATACTACAAAAATTGATAAAAATGCAATAAATTAGAAAAATGCAGAAATATTGATAAAAATTAATAAAAAAATACTGCAGGAATAAAATAAATTAAAATGATGCAAAAATAATAATAAAAATGCTAACTTTACACTAAAATACCCATTTTTAGCATAAAAAAGAAATAATGCAAAAATGATTAAAAAAATACAAAAATATGAATGCAATCACTCCCGGAATCACCCGAACTTCCTTATCCTTCCAAATATCTTATTCCCAAACCCCAAATCACCACAAAAATCACAACTTTATCGCAATAATAAACATTTACAATAAAATAAATAAAAATGCAAGAAATGAAAAAAAAAAAAGATAAACATGATGGAAATAAGATGGAAAAGATGATAAAAATGTAATTTTTAGTTAGAAAATGGATAGGAGATCCTCAAAGGGACCGGATAATTACCCTAGATGCGTGCTTTGTCAAAGATGTGGTTCGGTTTGATTTAGGCGGCCTAAACCTAGTGAGAGAATTAGTTTTTGGTTGAGTGTTTTGGGTTGAGTGGGTGCTCCAAATGATTTAGGAGTGAAAGGATGAGAGAAAAATTCATCCAAAATAGTAACTTTCTCTCTTTAAGATCATCTACCTCGGAAAATGTGTCACTCTCTCTTTCCAAAAGAGGAAAATCGAGTTTTTAATAATCAGGTCTAAGGACCTATGAGCTTAGGTCATGGACCCATGCTCTTGGGATAGGAACCCACGCAGGGGTGTTTTGGTCATTTTGACCCATGGGCTTGGGTTAAGAACCCACACTCGTAGGTCATCAACCTAAGCTTGTGGGTTGACCTGCCCACATGGGTTTTTTCCCTACTATTGGTATCTTTTTTGCTCAACTTGACTCTTTTTTGGGTTTTTGGTATTTTTTTGGTGTCTTCTGGGTTTCTTCTCGACCTAAGTATGCTCGAGGGAACTTTCAAAGAAATTCTCCCCCTGTCTGATAGATAGGAGTTCTTTATCATCAGATTTTTGGGAAAACCGTCAAATTTTAGGTATCAACAATGCCTCTGGTCCTTATGGTTTCGCAGGTATTTTTTTAAGACCTTCTAGGATGTCATTAAAAATGATGTTTGTGATGCAATTTGTATCTTTTTTTAATGCAGGTGTGATAACAACATGTATTAATTCCAGTTTTATGGTATTAATTCCTAAAGTAGTTGATGTTATTGCTATTGAACAGTATCGCCCTATTGTTCTTAGTAATTTTTGCTTTAAAATTATTACTAAAATTCTGGGTGATAAGCTTGTTGATATTGCTACTATAATTGTGTCTTGTAATCAATTTAGTTTTTTTAAAAACCAAAATATTTCTGATTGCATTGCTTGTGCTTCTAATGGTGTTAATCTTCTTGATAAGTCTTGCTTTGGTGGTAATATGGCCTTGAAAGTTGATATTCGCAAGGCTTTTGACATGATAGATTGAAATTTTCTTCTTGATGTTTCGGAGGCATTTGAATTTTTGTTACAATTTAGAGATTGGATTTTATCAAAATTTTCTTTAGCTAGCATCTCTATTTTGATTAATGGTAAGCCTCAAGGGTACTTTTCTTGTTCCCATGGTGTCATACAAGGAGATCCCTTCTCTGCTATTTTATTTTGCATTGTTGAGGATTTTCTAAGCAGATTGCTTTCTATGAAAGTTGATCAGGGTGTGATTTCTTTTATGCTTCAGAATAAGAGCTCTTATTTTCCCTCCAATTTTTTATATGCGGATGATGTTCTCTTGTTTGGGAAAGCTACTGTACGTAATATTTGGGCTATTAGTGACACTTTTAATCTGTATGGGACACTTTCTGGTCAGCAGGTCAATTGGAATAAATTGGAGATTTTCTATGGGGCTACCATTTCTTTTAAGCGCATTGCCAAGTTGCATCAGGCTTTGCTTATGCGAAAGGGATCTTTCCCTTTTGTTTATTTTGGAGTGCATTTATTTGTGGGTACTCCAAAAAAAATGGCTTAAACCAGTGGCTGACAAAATATGTAGTAAGTTTTTGAAATGGAGAGGTAACTCGTTATCAATGGCGGGTAGATTAACTCTACTTAATTCTATAATTGCCAGTTCTCTTCTTCATTCTTTTACCATTTATCGATGGCCGCAGTCTCTTCTTTCTTTTTTGGAGTGCTGCATGCCCAATTTTTTATGGTCAGGATCTGTAGATGATCGAAAGCTTGTTACGGTTCCATGGAAATTTGTTGTCACCCATTCGAAGAGGGGGGTCATGGTATTAAAAGTTGAAGCTCCTTAATGAAGCATTGTTAAGCAAAACTGCTTGGAAGCTTATTACCTAATCGGATTTTTCTTCAATGGTTCTTCGAGCTCGTTTCCTTACTCCTTCAGGTATTCTTAGAGAGTGTTATTTTCGTTCTTATGTTTGGTGTTCTATCAAGCACATTCATTGTTCTTTGCGTAAGGATATAAAGTGACTTATTAGTTCTGAGAGCAAGCTGAAATTCTGGACAGATGAGTGGCTTGTCCCATCTTTGGCGAGTCAGCTTGGTATCTCCCATCAAGAGCAAAAGCTTTTAATTGCTCCAGTTTCAGATTTTTTAATTGATGATAGGTGGCAACTCTCTCAGTTGGATAATTTGGAGGTTAAAGATCAGATTTTGGCTGTTTCTCCTCTTAAAGTTGATTGTGATGTTTGCATTTGGACTGCTATTTTGGATGGAATTCATTTTGTTAAGAAAATGTATAATTTTTTTTGAGACTCTAATCAAATGGTTCCTTGGTATTCTTTCATATAGAAAGAATTTTTGCCCCCCTTAAGGTCAATCATATGTTGATGAGCTCTTTTAAGATACATTCTTACTGATGAAAATCTCAGAAAGAAAGGAATTTTGTTTCCTTCACGATGTCATTTATGTGCTAAACAGATAGAGGATTCGGAGCACCTCTTCCTTTATTTTGGGTTTGCAAAACCCATTTGGCATTCCATCTCCATGCTTTTTAGCAAAATCTTTTGGCTTCAGAGTCTTTATCAGATTTTCTCACTGCTGCCATGACTCACAATTTTAATTCACAACTCGCAGCTTTATGGAGCTCAGCAATAATCAATGGAGTTTGGGTGATTTAGAGGACCAGAAACGCTGCTATTTTTAATGATGTCTAGCCTAATATTCATGCTGCTCTTTGGGTTCTTTGGCGCTCTATCAAGGAAACTAATTTTTTCATATTTGGAAAAATGCTTGATGCTATTGATGAATTGTGCATTCTTCATCTTTTACAAATTCGAGGGATTCCAGGTCTCGCTCCCTAGATTATCTCTATAATTTGGAGTCCATCTCCTCTGGCGTGGATCAAAGTCAACACAGAACTGGTGCACGCAGCATTTTTCGGACTGCATCTGGTTTTCCACGAGGTGCATTTGCCTTTAGCATGGGGTCTTCTTTTGCCTATATGGCTAAGTTCATTACTACAATTTATACAGTGGAAGTTGCTTGGCAACGAGATTGGCACCACCTCTGGTTGGAATGCGACTCCACTTTTGTAGTTCATTATTCAACAGCAAGTCTAAGAGAGTTCCATGGCCGGTGAAGCAGCGCTGGATTCAATGTCTCTATTATGCTTCTAAAATGCAAATAAAAGTTTCTCATACTTAAAGAGAAGGCAATATAGTTGCAGACCTGATGGCTAAACATGGCATTTCATCTTCCTCTATTCTATGGTGGGATTTCGCTCCAGAATTTTGTAATTTTTGTTTATGTAATGATTTCAGTCGCCATCCTGCTTATAAGTTTTGTTAGCCTTGGTCAGCTTGGTTTTGTTCTTACTTTGTATGACTCTTTTATTTTTAATTCAATTTATTTTGGACGATAGAAAATGATGCAAATGCTAAAAGGGTGTCAACCTAATTAAGATGTTTGGGTGCATTTTCTAATGTCTAGACTCTAAATTTTTACTAAAAAAAAAAATGTAACAACTCCATGTCAAAGTGAAACTAATCATCCACGATAAATTATTTGATTTTTTTTTTTACAAATAAATCTTCATTTTTTTCTAAAATATTTAATTTGGTTCAAATTATTATTTTTTAATATTTTTAAGCTTAAAAAATTTAATAAGAAAAATAAGTATGCAATATAAAAATAAAATACGTAATAAAAAATTGGACCTTTGTGAAAGTGGTACTAATTTAGAGAACTAAATTAATTTCAATATATTTTTTTATTAAATTAAAAAAAATTGACCCTTTTTCATATTCTTCATTGTTAGTTAAATATGACAATTTTACTTTTCTTTTGGCAAAAATAATAAAAAAATTCGTTTTTGGTATTTTTTGAACAATTTTTTTGTGGTCATTTAAAAAAATTACCAATTTATGATTCCTTTTGCCTAGTTGGCAAACAAGAAGCCAATTCCACCACTTTGTGTAGCTAATAATTTTAGTATAATATAAATAATTTTAATGGTATTATGTAAATAATAATAATGATAATATAATTTTAATATTTATATATGATATTATGGTTATTATTATTATTATTATTATTATTATGGAAAAAGTACGGAAAACCACCCTATGGTTTCACGGTTTTGCACTTTTAAATATGTGTTTCATTTTTTGACAATGTGCGTCCTATGTTTGTCGCCGTTTGACAATTTCCAGTATATGAAGCTAACGCCGTTAAATGAGTCTGCCACATTGTAAAAACAATTAAGGGGAAATACGGAAAGCCACCCTGTGGTTTCAAGGTTTTACAATTTTAAGTGTGTGTTTTTATTTTTTTTAACAATTTGGGTTCTATGTTTGTCGCCATTTTGACGATTTTCAATATATGAGGCTAACACTGTTGGACTCATTTAATGACATTAGCCTCATATAATGAAAATTGTCAAACAGCAACAAACACATAACTCAAATTGTCAAAAAATGAAACACATACTTAAGAGTGTAAAACCGTGAAACCACATGGTGGTTTTTCGTACTTTTCCCTATTATTAATTGCAGAAAAAGATAAAATATTTTGAAATAGTTTAATAATATTATTATTAATAAAAAATGAGACCAAATAATTTAATGTAAATATATATTATTAGAATAAAATCATAATTTTTATTAAATATATTATATTTTATTTGGTAAATAATTTTTTTTTCTTTTTTCTCAAAATATTAAAAAAAAAAACCGTTAAAGTTTTTAGGGAAAGAAGAAAGGTGTCTCCATTCTCTCCCCTTTCTAGCATTATTTGCAACATAAATCTTTCCTTTAATTTATAAAAAATACCAGTTTCTGGTGGATTTAACTCCTAATATCAAAATTTCAACCAACATCAACATCAACATCAACACTGCTGCAGTATCAATGGTGACTCCATCATTATCATCTTCAATATCCACTCCAAGATGTTATCAGAACTAAGGGTGTATATCAGGTGGGTTTGGTTGGATCGAATTTTTATTTTTTTTTCAAAAATTAAAAATTAAACCAAACCAAAATTTTTATGACAGTGGATCAGTTTTTGAGAAACCAACTACATAATAAAAAAATAATGAATTCCCTAATAGCCTAGCAGAATCACCATGCGTTTGTCTAGTTGGAAGCTTAGGTTCAAGTCCTAGGAATGACATTTCTTAGTGTTTTAACTGGTTTTTTTTCTTCCAAGTCAAAAGAAAAGTAAAGGTTATTTTTTTGGTTGGGTCGGTTCCAATAAAAAATTTACAAATTTATAAAAATTAAAACCGAATCGACTCCATTCGAGGTCAAGATTTTGGGGTGGACGAGTTTTGTTCACCCTAATGAGAACCAAAAGCAACATGACTTGAACACTTTTCAGCGATATCTCAAGAATCAAACATCATCAAAAGTTTCTTCCTTCCTCTCTTCTTTTTTATTTTTCATCAAACTTGAGTTCAAAAAAAATTATTACTTTTCTCATTTCACCAATCAAGATGGTGAAATGAGCCCATGTCAATCACTATTTTCAGCTATGATAGAAAATCTTCACCACAACTGCACCTATATATGGAACTCAAAGGATAAAAAAACTGAAAATGAAAAAAATACCTAAAAAATAATTTCTTTAAAAATATTGAAAAATAAGGAGATACAACTAAGAAAAATAAGAGAAAAAATTTGAATATATAATATCTAAATGTGGAAAAATGAAAGTCGCTTAAAGGCAAGCAATATTGGCCATTAAGACCTATGCCTGGTAGACTTCTGTAAGACTTTTGTCACTTAGTAGTTATGTCAGTTTGACTGGTAGACTAATTTTCAAATTCTGTTTACCATAAATTTGTAATTTGTTTGTAAACCACCACAAGATGGTAAAATCTTCTACTTTTTGCTCAAAATGGAAAAACGCCTCCACAAGTTGTCACTGGATCTCATGATACAACCATTAAATTGTAACTCTTTTTTCTTTTATTTGTGTTTTTTTCATTTATCATATTTTTCTTTTATTGTATCTTTTCTTTTTGTGTCACAGATGATGCTATGGCGACGCTCACACACCACAAGCAATGTAATACCCCTTCCTTCAAGCACTTCATCAAAATACCCCATCTGATGGTGTACCATTAAAGAAGAGCATTACCTAAAGGCTTCTCTAGTTAAAGGGGTTCATTTAAAGCATACTATCACAATAATATTTCATTTAAAGATGGTAAACTAACTTCAATATAATATATAACTCAAAGTGAATTTGGGATGATAAGTGAAATGTCATTTCATAACTTAACATAACATAACGAAGTTGTTCAATCACCAATACAACATCATTTATGATGTTAAATATAAGAGTATGGGTTATACAAAAATCTAAATAAAATATAGAAACACTAACTAGCTCTGATAACCCTCTGTCAAGGTCTTGATCAAAGACTAGATGTACATCCTTGAACCCATACATCCTAAGCCTAGGGTCCACTCTCAATCGCCCATCAAAAGAGCAAAGAGATCAAATACATAACAGAGTGATGTATCTTAGCCTCATTAAAAAAAATAAAAATAAATGTGCAGATCAACACTCAAATCTAGATCAAAGTGATATGCACATCTTCAGAAGTATGGTAGAAAACTCAAATGGTGGCATAAATACTATCAAGCTACTCCTTACAAACAACAATTATATGAACTGCGGCTCCTAGAAGCTCAATTGCTACACAAAAGGCAAACTCTACGTTTATATTCTAATATATAATGTACTTCACTATTGTCTCAATCATGGTCACCTTATAGATCATTGTGGTCCATTACACTGCTATATTGTATAAACTTTATTTATACAAAAGTAAAAGTACCCAACTGTTAGGGTCGTTTTTCAAAACCATGATAGCCGATGATGAAAAAGTTAAAATGTTTCATTAGACAATCAATTTGATATAGAAAACTGAAATTCGAACCATTTCAAAACCCACCGAACCACTAAAACCATACCCAATCACCAATTACACCATTTCAATACCTAACCAAACCCCGATCAAACCTTAACCTAACCATTTTGGTATTGAGAAAGAGGTTTGAGAAAAATAATCAAAGAGAAGTTCACCCGAGTCATGTCTTCTAAACCAATAAGTACAGTCCAATGTAAGGCCTATTTATAGTCTTTATTCTGTAGTTTTTAGTTTTATTTTGATTCCTAAAGCTTCAGTTTAACCTCCGGAAGCCCCGAAAACAAAAGTCAAACTTTGGTCAATGAAACTTTTCGGTGGTCAAAGAGAGTCACTGGAATTGAAATTCAGTTTGAAACTGTCTTCTAAAATTCCAGGTACTATTTGCAAAAAGTCAAATTTGACCTCCGACCGTCAGACCAGGTCCCACAATTATCTACCTCTCCTTGTCCTTATCCAAAAAGGACACTTGTAAAAAAAGGTGCTATCCAAGTTTAGAATATTCCAAATTTAGAATATTCTAGGATAAGTGTCACCACATAAGAGGGAGAGTATATACTACTATTACATAATAACCTTGAATATTCAAGGAAAATTACAATAAATGTCACTACCTTGAGTTACCTATAAATAGAAGCTTTGAGGAAGCTTTTAGGGGACTTTTAGAGGAGGAATTTTTGGGGGAGAGAGCTTTTTCCACTCTTGAAATTGAGAGAATTCCAGCATAAAAATCAAGAAAGATCTCTCTCTAAAAAGCCTTAAAAATTAAGGAAAAATTAGAAAAATAAGGGGAAATTATGCCAAAATTTCTCTAAACCTAATTTCTCTCTATTTTCTTCTTAAATCACTCTCAAAAAGACCAAATTCAATTATCAAAATTCAAAACCTAACTCCTACAAATTAATTCCACACAAATCAGAATCAAATCCAAACCTAAACCCACCTTTAAACACTCTTTTCACCTTTTGTTCAATTTTAATTCTCTACAATCAATTGGTGTTTCTTGGTGAGTTTTTGCCCAAATTTTGAGGCTAAACAATTTTTAAAACATCACTTTCATTTATTCTTATCTCATTTCTAGGGTTTGGGGCATTGAAATCATGTTTGCAAGGCAAAAGAGTGCAAAATCATATTGTTTAGACATGAACATCCGGTTTTGGTCCATGAACAACAAGACCGGTTGTTCATACCCAAAACTGGCTATTGGCCATTCCAAACCAGTTGTTGGAGGCACCAAAACCGGCTATGCAGGTGCCAAAACCAGCTGTTTAGGCCCCAAGTCCAGTCATCCACTCCTCTGCACTCCAAATGATTTCGATGATGGTTCTTAGGGTTCCAGAGGGCATATACTTACTTGAACTTGATTCTAACCCTCCCTTAAGATCATATGATGATGTAAATTGAGTATTTTAACCTATTTTTCTATTTTAAATTATTTTACAATTATTTTCCTTTTATTTCTCAAAACTCTTCTTTAAGTGCTTTTAAGTGTGATCCTTAACCTTGCTTTGCTTTGATGATTGTGTTTGTGTTTGTTGATGTTTATGTGACTTTAAATTAAATATTTTAGTGATTTGATTTGTGATTTATGGTTTATTTTGGTGTGCATCCTTGATTAAATTTTGTTTAGTGTGTCTCATGCATGTTTGTTACTTGATTGTGCTCAATTAGACTTTAATTGTTGTTGTGATATTGCTGAGATTTGAATATGCATATTTTGTGTTTTAATTTAGGTTTTTTTTATCATTTGTGGGTCATTTTGATTATGTTTTTAATTTTAGATCATTATTTATGCATTTTGTGAAGCTTTGTGTTGATTTGTGAGCATTTGTATGCATAGCTTATGTTCATGGTGTTTGTCGACATTATCTTAAACATAAGTACTTCATTAGTGTGTTTTTATTTCAATTATAGTGTCACGTGAATTTTTATTTTTGCATTCCATGCTTCAGTTGGGTTCATTTTGTGTTTATGTGGAGTTTATATGTTAAAGTATAACTTTTAAAATGTTATTTTGATGTTACATAATGTTTCTAACCAAATATAAACCTTGTTCCTTATCATTTTTATGTTTACTTTGCATTTAATAATACTTACTTATCTCTACTAACCTTTCCTCTACTCTTATATATACTATACTACTATTCTCTACTTCTCACTCAATTTCGTTTGCATTATTGCATTCTCATGCATTCATCTGCCTTTATGCATATCACTTGCTTGATGCATATCACTATCATGCATGTGCTCATTTTTAGATCCTCTAGATGCATATTTGCATGCCTCCCAGCTTGCATCACTTGTATACTTGCATGCTTCCTGAATTTGCATCATGCATCGTAATTTGCATGCACCCCAGATTTATTTAATGTTTGTGTGAGCATGCATTGAATTAGCATCATTTATTGCATTATATATACCTCTTGTTATCAATCTCAAGATATCAAACTACTAACTTTACTAACTTCTACTAACTTATTTCTAACCTTTATTTCCATCTATTATTTTAATTATCAATTTAGGATTTATGTTATATTACCAATTATTATCTCAATCTCTACACTTAACTCTCATTTCTCTTTATTTTTAAACCTTATTTATGTTCTTGTATTTTTGTATTTTATTTGCAATCTCTACTTCTACTCCTTTATATATATATTTTAATTTGTAATTTCATTTTTACATGTCCTTTTTGATATTGTTTATGCTTTATTTTTTTCAATTACATGAAGTTTTTATTTATTTAATTTTATGCTTAATTATATTCCATTTTCTGCCAGCAACCAAAAATCAACCACAAATATACCAAAAGTTGTTTTTGCTCTTTTAATGCGTAATTAATCTTTTATGATTAATATAATGCTATATCTTGCACTTGTTTCTATATTTCTTTTTCAATAAATAAATTGAAGCTTATTATTACTATTTTTACTTAAATGTGGAATTTTGCATTTTCAATAATAAAAATTTATCATTTTTCATGGTAAGTTTAATTTCGGCTTTCTTTTTAAATAAAATTGACATATTTTATGTTTCTGTTAATGTTTTTGGTTGTGTTTCTTTGTCGATCACAAACATCATTCAAATGCAAGATATGGATCACAAATTCCCTTTTTCATTAGTTTTTTAAATATAATAATTTAATTATGTGAGCAATAAATCATAGTGTGAAGAATGTCCATCCAAGGTACTAGATTCACATTTTGAGGCCTAACTTGATGTAAACTCATGTTGTGAATTAATGGTTCATGTAATTAATCAAATGATAGTTTTAAATGTTTTTCCAAGGATCCTTTTTATTTTAAGCTCATTTTCAAATATCTTTTATTTATTTTGGCTTTTTAAGCTATTTTTCTATTTAAAATTCTAAAAAATATCCATTTTCATTTCCTTTTGAAGCCAAATACATTTTTAAAGAATTTTATTACTTTATTTTGATTTATAGAGTTATTTTCTTTCATTTTTAAAATAAAATGTTTTTATTGCCCCAAAACTCGGAATATGGAGCAATCATGGAGAGCATGTTTGTGAAACAAGTTAGCCATTCTCATCTTTCTTCTCTTTAATTCATTTTAATTTATTTCTTTTTATTGCTTATATTTATTTTTTATATTTCTTATTTAGCATGCATATACATATCCATAACATAAATTTGCCATAATTGCCATGCCATGGTTAATTGTTTTTCTTTTTATTATTTTATTTGCATTTTATTGATTTGATTGCATGTTTATCATATATTATGCCATGCTTATATGATATTATCATGACATGTAGATTTACCATGTTTATATACTTTCCTAATTTTCATATTTATAATTCTATGCCATGTTCATATGCTATGTTTGATAGATGTGTGCTATAATATGTACATTAATTTAGTATCATTCTAACACTATGACATATTGCCATATTTATACATCATTTTACCAACATATTTTGTGCTTGTGTGTATATATTATCTGCATTTGCATGTAGAAGTTGATGTATAATGGTACATAATTCTTGGAAGCACTATACATAAAGTAAGGCCGGTAATGCTCAACATCTGGGCGGTATAGAGATGTCTTGAACAAAAGAGCCTAATCCTAATGACATCAAAATCCAAAACGAATGCTTTATCCAATGGGAAAATGCGGTTCCAAGCAAGGGATTCGAGTTTGCCTAAGTCCCTAAAAATGGATAATTTCTCGGGTAATATAGAGTGGCGACTCCATTTTTCTCCTGCTTGAGTGAAGGGTTATAAGCGCATTTATGCCATCCCTAAGCTCTTTCAGTACTCCCCTCACTACCCTCTATTTTCCGGTAATAAGGAAAAAGGGTTAGTGATCCAAAGAGTGATTAGTTTAACATTGTCACCTTTAGCCTTAACTTGGTTAAAGAGATGTTATCGGGCTCATCTAAGCAAAGTCTGTAACCCAAGTACTAAAGTGGGGTAGTTTTCTCTCGAGTTTACAAAAGATGTCAGGCCCCTCTAACCTTGGCCTGTAACTCAAGTCCATAATAGAGGGCATCTCGCTAAAGAAACCCTTGGCCTTTTACCCTGACTCACCTATGTAGTGGCCCTAGAAACATCCACTAAGATAATACCCCATCTTC
>CATIWM010257608.1:0-15466 GCA_949671775.1 Mallotus repandus
TTTATTTTGTTTTTAATTGTTTATTATTTTTGTGTTTTATGTGTTTATACATTTTTTATGTAATAAATGTTTATTTTATTTTACTAATTTTCATATTTTTTTATGTTTGTTTGTGTTTAAACTCATAATTTTAGGTTTTAGGCTAATTAATTTGATTCACTTCATCTAATAGGTTTAATAGGTTAATTAGGATTAGGGTTTAATCAATTAATTTGACCTTAGGCCCATAATTAAATTTAGATTTTAGGTTAGAGATAATTTAGGCTCATTTAGTTAATTTAGACATAGACCCACTTAGATTAATTTAATTTAATTTAGACTTAGCCTATTAACTTAATTCTCTTTCCATAATTTGTAGAATTAGATTAAAATATGTAGAATTAGGCCCACTAATTTAAGTTTTCATAATTTGTAAACTTATACCTATTTTAGAAATAAAATAAATAGACTTAGGCTTATTTAAATAAAATTGGGTAGGACTTAGGCTCATTAGCTTTAGGTTCATTTGTAAATTAAAATATATAAATTTAGCTCACTTTAATTAAAAATATGTAGATTAGACTAACTTAGGGTTGATGTGTTTTATATGAATGCATTTTTATGTGTTTTTTCATGGATTGGTTGCCTTATGGTTAGATGGATGTTCAATTAGAGTTTATATGAGATTGCATGTAATTAGAGGATAAGATAGTAATTCATAAAATAATTCTAAATGAACACGAGACTAAAAGAAGTTGGTATTCTATACCTAGAACTCCTGGTTGTGGTGCTAGCTTGTATTAGAGAATCGAGTTACCACCACTTTCGATTTATCTTAGTTATTACCCTGAGTGGCGACTCCTCATCTCTACGCCATGTCTTTGTGATAATGATTAGTGTGTTCCCTACTGCTCTAAACTCAAATAATATCGCAGTTGCAATAAATTTAGATGCACACTAAATCCCGCCGTCTACAATTTTTTTTATCAATTTATTGTTAAGGTTTATTCTATATCATGATCTGTTGCCATCAATTAAACATATAAGTTAGATGCGAAATATATTTAATAAACTCTCTTTCTATGTGTATTAATTATAATAACAATCTGAATTGGTTCAAATCTTTAATTATATCTAACACTAACATCAACACCATATAGCCTTTTTATTTTTTAACGGTACCATGTACCCATAAGTTTTTTTAGCAATATCCTACCATATATTTGTACCCTATATACACATATAAATTGGGTTTCTTTTGTTATTTATATCTAAAAACAACACCATAGCTTTTTATTTTTAATGGCACCTTGTACCAATAGGTTTTCTTTATGAGAATCCACCATATATATATATATATATATATATATGGGTTTGTTTTGTTTTGTTCTATAAGATAAAAATCTATGATTAATTTAACTTGAATTATTAAGTTCCATTGGTTAGATTTGCACCACTGGATGAAGGTTAAATGTTGATTTATTGAGAACGAATTATACACATTATTGGGTCAATTTCATTTTGGTTGGTTGGTTGATTGATCGAACATGCAATTATGCTACAAATATCTTGTTATTTCAAATATTTTGTTTCATTATGAAGTTGGCTTCAAATATTTACATAGATTGGATGCTTTTTTGTTTAAACATGATTACATGCTAGTAGAAAAAAAAATGGACTTGTGAGTGCTGCAGTGGAGTTTTGCCTAGAGAATCTATGGCCACTGTAAGGCTCCAAATCATAAGTCTTTTTTTTTTCTTTCAGCATAATTACATTGCAGTACTATGCCAATATAATATTATTATATTAAATAATATTGTTTAACATATTAAATTAATTAAATAATTTATTACATTTTTAACTTTTGCTTAATTAAATTAATTAAATTCTAACATTGTGGTGCACCGTTTATTTTTTTATGCAGGTTATATTTTGAATTCATGGATTCTTGTAATGCTAGTAGCAAGAGTTCTAGTTGTAGTGTCAACTCTACAACAAAACATGATGAAGATCCATGTCCATTATAGTAATATGTTAAAAAAATTGCTCAGATCGGATAATCGGGAGGTAATTGCAAATGGATTTGTAATTTTTGTAACCAAGGAAAGCAAGGGTCATATACTAGAGCAAGGGCTCATTTATTGAAAATTAGTAGGAAGGGGATTAGTTCATGTCCAAATGTGAAAAATGAGGATTTAGCCGAAATGAAAAAAATCGAGAATGAAACCACAATTAGGCTTGCCAACTCACAACCTAAGGAAGTTCCTTTGCTTACTACCAATCTAAGTCATTCAATTCCTCATGTTGGTTCACATGCTACTTTAAAGAGAAAAAAAGTTGATGATTCCCCTATTAGTAAAGCTTTTGACATGCAAACTAGAGCTCAATTAGATGCAGAAATTGCTAGGATGTTCCACACTGGTGGTTTACCTTTTAATTTGGCTCGAAATCCTTATTATTTGAGTTCTTATGCATTTGATGCAAATCAAAAATTAGGTGGTTATGTGCCTCCTGGTTATAATAAATTGAGAACTACATTGCTTCAACAAGAAAAAGCAAATGTAGAGAGGTTGTTAGATCCAATTAAGAGTACTTGGATGGAAAAAGGTGTTAGCATTGTGAGTGATGGATGAAGTGACCTACAAAGGAGGCCTTTAATTAATTTTATTGTTGTTTCTTAATATGGCCCTATATTTCTTAGATCAGTGGATTGTTCTGGTGAAGTTAAGGATACATTTTTATTGCTAATTTGTTAAAAGAGGTGATTGATGAGGTTGGTCATCAAAAAGTTATTCAGGTCATTACCGATAATATTGCAAATTGTAAGGCCGTAGGAGAACTCATTCAAGGCATGTTTCCACATATTTATTGGACTCCTTGTATTGTTCATACTCTTAATCTTGCCTTGAAGAATATTTGTGCAACAAAAAATATGGAAAGTAATCAAGAGACATATGATGAGTGTCACTGCATCATAGAAATTCATGGAGATACATTACAAGTTAAAAATTTTATAATGACTCACTCAATGAGACTTGCTATATTCAATCGGTTTAGCCCTTTGAAACTACTTTCAATTGCTAACACCCGTTTTGCATCTATTATTGTCATGCTTAAAAGGTTTAAACTTATTAGGCGTGCTTTAGAAAGAATAGTATTGAGTAATCAATGGGCTCAATATAGAGATGATAACCAAGGGAAAGCAAAATTTGTTCGTGAAACGGTGTTGGATGAGAATTGGTGGGCAAAGGTTGATTACATTCTTTCTTTCACTGCTCCAATATATGACATGATTAGGCTTTATGATACCAATAAGGCATGTCTTCATTTGGTTTATGATATGTGGGATTCTATGATTCAAAAGGTGAAGAAGGCTGTTTATATGCGTGAAGGAAGAATGATGAATGATAATTCTCCTTTTGATGATGTGGTATATCGTATTCTTGTTGATCATTGGGGAAAGAATAACACACCACTTCATTGTTTAGCTTATTCATTGAATCCAAGGTAATTTTTTATTCAATCTCATTAACTTCTTACATACTCCATTTAATATAGCATTTTTTTAATTTTTATTTATTGTCTTTTATGAATGTTTTCCTATCTTAAGGTTTTATAGTGCAAAATGGCTTAAAGAAGGAGAAGATAGAATGCATCCTCATATGAATCCTGAAGTATCCAATGAAAGACTCAAGGGTTTTAGAAGACTATTTCTTGATGAGGATCATGCTAGAGTCAATAGTGAGTTTGCAACCTTTTCTCTTAAGAGTAGGCCATTTAAGGATCCGGATTCCATTGCTAGTAGGTTTGATATGGATCCTAGAAATTGGTGGGCATGTTATGGTTCAAGTGCACCTTTGCTTCAAAGATTGGCTTTTAGAGTTCTAGGGCAACCTTCATCCTCCTCTTATTGTGAAAGAAATTGGAGTCCTTATTCCTTTATTCATTCATTAAGAAGGAATAAACTACTTCCAAAACGTGCAGAGGATTTGGTATTTGTTCACAATAATCTCTGCCTTTTGTCAAGAGTTAACTCTAAATATCTTGATGAGAAGATCAAAATGTGGGATGTTGGTGGAGATGATTTTGGAAATACGGAAAATTTTGGATTTCTTGAGTTTGCTAATCTCTCATTGGATAAACTGAAATTTGAGACAGTATTCTTCAATGAAAATGTCAATGAGAACATTGAGAGTGAAAATATTAATTAAATAGAAGATTCTATAAACTGAAATTGCTAATAAATATTATGAATGAAGCCTTGATATATTAATGTTGCTTATGAGTATTATAATTTTATTATTAATTTTTAAGTAAAATTAGATGGAAAATTGTTTATTTGTTATTGAAAAAATTGTATATAATTGAGGTGTTATTGTTTTATTTATGTTATAAGATAACATGATTGCATGTTTTTTTTTGTATGTTTTAGAATTATTTTTAGTGTTAAAATATGTTACTAACCGTGAAAAGTATATTTTAAAATTGAATCTAATTTATAATTTATATAAAATAAAATTTATAATTTTTCATATTTATAAATTAATTCTTATATTTTTAATATTTATAAATTGACTCTAATGTTCGTATCTTATATTTTTTTTAAAAAGTCATTTTTCTGTATTCATATTCCCATTTTCTGTATCCGTACTGCCCGTGGACATCTAGATGCTTTGGTGCTAGCTGCTGCATATCTCACCAAAAGGTAAAAAGAAAAAAAAAGGATTGTTGGTATTTAAAACTGAAACATCCCTCTAAAATTTCTAATGAAGGCTATTTATAGACGCAAAATTAAAAGAAATTATTGAAAACCAGCTAAATAAAATAACATCCAAACTAAATAAACTAAAAGAAGCATCAAATCCTTCAAGGATACGACAAAGAGAAGAGAAGGCAGAGAGCACGTAGAGGAGATAGACTTGCTCCACTCGATCCTATAATATAAGCTTTCGGTGACCGTGATACATCACAAGGATAAAAGAATAGTGATGGAAAGAAAAATTGCTAATAATAAACATATTTTAAAGCTTCATTTATTTGCGAAAAATATATTTTTTATTTTTTAGTGTTTAAATTATCAAAAAAATAAGTTAAAAGAAAATAAATTATTACTCTATCTATTCCTAAATAATTATCGTTTAAGATTTCTTTATATAGATTAAGAAATGTATTTAATATAAAATACTATACTACCCTTTAATAATTATTAGTTTTATATAGAGTTTCAAAATGAGTAGATATCTATTTAATTAATTCTTTTATATTAAATAAGGGTGAAATAGGAAAAAAATTAGTTAATATATATTGGTAACTTAAAACGACAATTATTTAGGAACAAAATTAGACTTCTAAAACGATAATTATTTAGAAACAGAGAGAGTAGTTAAAGAAAAATAATTTCAAAATAAGGAGAAATTATTTTTCAATATCTTTTTTTTTCATTTATTGCATTTTCTTTTATTTTTTAATATCTTATCTCCTCATTTATTGTCTTTTCTAGTGTTGTAGCCAAACATTAAAAAACATTTTTTTAAAAAATAAATTTTCTGAAAAATATTTTTTCTAAAAAATATTTTTCAAAGGTAAAATATTTTTGCAAATAAACCGAGTCTAAAACTTTCAATTACTTTATTCTGCAAGATCTTTGTTTTGAACATTTTCTGCAAATAATTGAAATATAAAATATAAACAAATTAATCTTTTTTAAAAAATTAAGTTAAATAAATCTTTTTTTTTTAAATTAACTTTTTTTTTAAAAAGTTTCTTTCAAAAAATACGGGAAAAGGGAGACGCCAGTGATGTGAAAAATCGTCTTTCTTTATTATTATTATTTTTTGTTTGTTTCTCTCTTTTTCAATGCTTCCACGAAAAAGAAAGGAACAGAGAAACAGAACCAAAACAGAAAAAAAAAAAAAAATTGTTTGTTTCTTAATTTTTCAATGAACTGATTTGTATCGCATGAACAGAAAAAATTTCGACCGTTGCTTCCTTGCAACTTTGCCTATTCTAATGTACATTTTTCTCCTTTTCTTTTTTCTACTACATGCATGACTTATGGATCTGGTATATTTTATTCATTTATTTTTTTAATATTTTAATTTATTAAAAATAAATTTCTCACTTTTACTTAAAATATTTAAATGAAACTATTTTAATTAATTATAAAATATTTATTGTTTTAAATAATTTTAATTAGTTTAAACAATTTTAAAAACATATATTTTTTAATCAATTTATATTTATATAAATAAATAAGTAAATAAATTTATATTTATATTTAATACATTAATAGATTTATTTAATACATTAATAGATTTGTATTTATATGATTTATATTATATAATTTATAAATTAATTATATTTAAAACAAGTCTAAAACATGAACGATACCCTCACAACAACCAAAAAAATAAAAAAAAAACCAAAAAATAACTCAACAACAACCTCTAAATAATAAATCAATAAATAAACTTAAATTTATATAATTTTATATTTAATAAATTAATAAAATTATATTTATATAAATTAATTATATTTTAAAAAGTATAAAACAAAGACAACAACCAAATATTAAATTATTATTAATATTTAATAATTTAAATAATTTAATGGATTTATATTTATATAATTTAAATTTATATAAATTAATTATATTAACATAAATTAATAAATAAAAAATTAATAAAAAACTAATTTGCAACTACTAAATTCTTCAAACAATTCAACAATAACTCCAAAATAAAACAACGACCAACAACAACAACAACAACAAACAATCACAATTTCACAAAACAACAACTATATATATTCATTGAAGTTATTTAGTTAAAAATCATCGATTTCATTTTTTTCAAATTTAACTCACTTATTTACTCAAAAAATTTTAATGTTTAAAGAAATCAAACAACTAAAAATAGAGTAAAAAACAACTTAAAACAAGTAAGAAATATGGACAATAACCTGGCAACTACCAGAAGAAGCCAAAAGAATAACAAACAACCCAACAACAATCTAACAACAACCAAATAATAAACTATTATTATTAATATTATTTAATAATTTATTAATTATTTATTTAACACTTAATAATTTAAATAATTTTCATTAATTAACATAATTTATATTTATATAAAATTAATAAATAAATTTTAATTTACATAATTTATATTTAATAATTTAGTAAATTCAAATTTACATAATTTATATTTATATGAATTAATTATATTTAAAACAAGTATCAAATGTGGACAATAACTTAACAAATAACAACAACCAAACAACAATTTAAAAACAATTAGAAAAAACTAAATAATTCAATAAGTTGAATTCAGTGATTAATGATTTAGCATTTAATAATAATTGAAAAATAATTCAATACGTTGAATTTTAAATTTAATGGAGAATAATGGATAAAAAAAGAGGAATTATTAGCATTAAAAAAAAGTGACATTAAATTTGAAATTTTTGTATGAAACTTGGTGTTGAGTGATATTTTACAAATAATTGATCCACAAACAATGCAAATTTATAACCGGAATCAAGCCCATTTAGGCCCACAGGCAATTCCCAAGCAGCCCAATGTCCATTCCACGCCCATGGTTTATAATGACTATTTTGAACCTCTTACGCCAATAATGACCAATTAAGTGCTCAACTGTCATTATATATATATATATATATATATTTTTTTTTTATCTACTCTCTTTAGTAATTGATAATCACAAAAGCTCCGATTATTTTAGAATTTCAATTGGATAGATTTATAGAAGTAAAATTCTTTTAATATCTATTTTTTATACTTAAAATTCAAATAAAAATTAAGAAGCGTTTGGTTAGCACTCCGAAATTGGAAAGAATGAGAAAGGAAATGAAAATTTGAAGAAAATATTTGGTTCTCTAGGAAACGGTAATGGGTTTAAAAATCAAATGTTATTTAATAACTAAACATTTTTTTATGAAAAGATATTTTTGTAATTATTTTTTATATATTAAAAATTAAGATTATAATTATGTATTATAAAATATTTTTAAAATACCATTATAGTTTTTTTTAAATTATAAAAATAATTTTTTTAAAATTATTTATTTTTGATAAATATTTTTATTCAAACGCATATTTTTATAAATTTATATATTTTATTTATAAATTTTAAAAAATAAATATTATTATTTAAATATTTAATTAATTTATAATTAATTTGACTTAATTTTAAAAAAATAAAAAATCATTTGTTAAAAATAAGAGGGGAATGATGATTCCTGTTAATGGAGAATTATATTTCTATTTCCATATTAATTTTGGCCAACTAAATATTAGAAATGGGAATCGCCATTTCGATTTCAATTCTCACACTTATTTTTTTACCAAACAAATGAATACTAAATTTAAAAAAATATAAAATTAAAGAGGCAGAAATCGAACTCTACACGTAAGTATATTTTTAAAAACTTCCTCATCAACTTATATTTATTTTTATTAAATATCACATTATTGAAATATGGTGGGTCAATTGAACAGGAAAAGTCGTGAAATCCTTACATGGCAAATAATAATTGTGTTTTTTCAAATTTATATTATATGGAAGATATGTTTATGATTTGAATAAAAAATAAAAGGTTAATTAAAAATAAAAACAAGATAAATATCTACATATGTTAGGATTCTACTATGAAATAATTGTTTAATCAATCCAATAATTTTGATTTTTGGAATTGTGCATAATGTGACATTTTTTGGGCGACACATCCAAAACACAAAATCGAAAAACATGGATCGAGGAACATGCAAGACAACAACTCCATTATTCATATAATTGCTATATGACTAGCACAACCTAACCCACTTGTTTTAGGTTAAAAAAAAATTATACATAGAATTGAAAATGTAATTATTTGTGGGATTAGTTTTTTTTAAGTGTACTAATTCAAAATAAAAAAAAATTCTGAATCCAATCCTCAAGAAAAGTATTTATTATGTTTTATAAATCAACATAATTGATTTTATTATAATCCTACTTGACATAATTCATGATAATGTTACGTTTTACGTGCCTAATGTTGCATTTTTTTTATGTTAATTCTCAAATTATTATATTTGAATAAGGAATTATATAATGCGAAAAGTTTTTTTTAAAAAAAGCTTAATACAACAGTTTTTAAAAATAGTTTATAAAATAACAATAATTGTAATTTATACAAAATTAAATTTTATTTAAATTATTGATATTTATTTATATTAGTTTATATAATTGTATTAAATTAATTATTAAAAAGATTTATAATCAAATACAGATTTTTTTCTTGAACACTAATCTCCATTAAACATCAAAAGATTACAAGAGTTTTAGCAACTATCAAGGGAGAAAAAATAATCAAACAAGGATGACATCAAGATTGGTAACAACCCAACCTGTGGCCTTATTGGCTTTGCGAGAGCATCAAGACACAACAGTTAAAAGGGTTATTTTTTCTACAGTCAGCACTGAAACAGTTCTAGGAGAAAGCCAAAAATCTACACTAATAGTCTGTGTGATCTCGAACCGGTATCGTCATAACATCATCACCTGAGGATTGATTAAACCTGCATCCAAGTGTAATTTCAACTATCCTGGAGGAAGAGCAGTTCACGCAGTTTGCTACACATGATTAGTCAAAGGATACATCCTTTCTTGAACTGTATAAGGACAACTTTGATAAGAACACCAGGCTTCAACTGCTCTATCAACAACAGCTTGATCTATCATAAGATCACCTGAAAAAGAAACGTTCCAAGCAGTTTATGATCTGAAGAAACGACCACTGCTCATCTTATTAGAAGATGAAGGAACACCCTACTGATGCATATGAACTAAAATAGTTATACATGCCCAAAAACCTCTATGGAAGGAGAACAAAAACATCATAAAGATGACTTATAAAAGAAAAATAAGTAGAGATATACAAAGTGAAGGCAAAAAATAAGTACAAATTTATTATATACAAATTAAATTAAATTAATTAAAATTTAATAAATTTTAAATATTAATAATTTTAAAAAATAAAATAAATAAAAATAAAAAAATCCACAACAACCCTTATATTAAATGTTAATAAAATTTAATCAAGATGATAATTTGGAGAGGCCTTAGGTACGAGTACAAACACTGAAGTCGCTCCTTCTGGATAATCTTCAGGATGGGTTACCTTTTTTTATTGTTAAAAAAAATAAAACAAATGGAGTACCAAAGAAAAGGAAACCGACGGTACTACAAAAAGCAAACAGCCAAATATTAAAAGCGAAGTCTGCATCATGAAGATCTCGAGAGATGGGTCAAGGAACCATATCCACTGCCGCCTGTACATCCGCACCTCCATCGTCTTTAATAGAGCTTCATTCCATTAAAACCCACCGAACACGTGTACCAGCAACCATTTTACTTCTTACTGTATTTAATTCTGTTCCCGTTTGTACCTTTTTTTTTTCCCTTTTAATTCATCTCAATTTTTAAATGAATCAATTACAGTCACCTCTCGATTAATAACTCTCTCACTTTTAATGTTATTAACTACTTTAAGTTTGATTTTTTTATTGTAAATATGAGAAATATTTAATTAATTTTAAAAAAAAAGTTAATAAAATTAATTTTAATAAAATATTTAACTGATTTTTAAAAATATAAAATAAATTAGTGAATTAAAATAAATTTTATAAGAATAATTATAATTTTTTTATAAAAATAAAATAATTTTATAAAATAAAATAAACGAAATTATCACATTCACAATTAAAATATTAAAACAATGTTTAAAAAAAGTATGGAAATCGTAGACAATAAAAATACCTAAAAAAGATAGAATTATAAATTAAAATTTATTCATTCTTGGAATACTAACTTAAACATATTATGACCATTTAAAAAAGGACCATAATTTCAGGTATGAAAAGATGATAGTTACAAACACTAATAAGATAATAATTTTTCCAACAACAAATATAAATGGTTAGTTTTTAATATCATAAAAAAAATAGAGATTTAAAATTTTCTTTTCTCTGCTGAATGTATATATTTTTTATCGTTTAAGTTACTTTGGACATCTAATAAAATAATAGTTACCATTAATAATTCTTAGCATTAGCTTTATGATATATATAGAGTCCGTACAGAGGCTAAAGACAAACAATCCATGGCATAATATATTATTTTTATGTTGTCAGTTTTCTTAGTTTTCTTGTTTGTTGCTGCCTTTCATGGCTTTGTGCTAGAGATTATGTTCTCGCTTTTATTGCAAGTTGCCCTTTTTTGTTTAAATTTGATGAGCATTGCCATAACTGCATGATTTCTAATATAATCTACTTGGTGATTAGACAAATTTCAAGTTAATCTTTTTGATATTTGAAAATTTGTGCTTCATATTTTCACAACTATATAATACATTTGATCTATTGAATATAATATCTACTTTGTTAAAAAAAAATATAATGAATTCAGAGAAAATAGCTAGACCCTTTTAGACGGGATGACTTTCCATCCAACCAAAGGGTATGGCATTTATAAAAGGGTCATGGTTCAAATCTCCCCTCTCCTCACCAACGCTGTACTGTTACAAAAATTCAGAGAAAATAAAAAATTCAAAAACAAGTGGGTCCCAACTGATTCATTGTTAGTGGTTCTCAGGCTTTGGAGGGAAGATTTGATGACAAGTGGGTGCTATGCACCCAACCAAAGCAACACTTAATACTAATAGCCCTCTCCCGCATGGCTGCCACTACATGCTCTCTCCTCCACCTGTCCTTTCTCGCCTCTTACATCTTGCATGTTATTTTCTCTCCGAAATATCGCACTCACCGAAATCTCGCGATTATCCTGCCACATACGACAAGTAGCCTATAAATATCCAAACCTATACAAGCCATCGGTTTCGATATCCATAGAGAATTGCTATCGTCACAGGTCCGTATCCTTCTTTTCAAATGTCACCGTCTCCAGATCTACGGTGATTATAGGTCTGTCGTCTAACGTCGGTCAGCACCAAGGTGACCCCAACCAACCGCAACCACAGGAAAAAAGTAGGCAGTAAAACATTTGTGAACCACTAACCATAGTTAATAATTACCTAACCATGGTTAAAACTAACAGTTTATATTTAAGGAAACCACACCGTCTTCAATCCACTCCAACACTCTTCGTGCCTGATAATGTCCCAAAGTGATGAGCGGCGATCATCAACTTTCAAATCCGTCCGTCCGAATCCCCTCATGGGACCCATTTTTCGAGGAGCCAACGTCACCCTTGCCTTCTCCATACAGTAATGCATCCAGTTCGCCTTTCCTCGAGTCTCTAACGGCACTCCGCCGTTACCTGCCCTCCAATGAACCCGACTCTTTCACCGATGACCAGGACTTACCAGTAGATGCTTTCTCATGCGATCATTTTCGCATATACGAGTTCAAGGTCCGTCGTTGTGCCCGTGGAAGGTCACATGACTGGACTGAATGTCCCTACGCTCATCCCGGAGAGAAAGCTCGGCGGAGAGACCCTCGCCGATATCATTATTCCGGTACCGCCTGTCCCGACTTTCGCAAAGGAGGGTGTAAGAAGGGGGACGCGTGTGAGTTTGCCCATGGTGTTTTTGAGTGCTGGCTGCACCCTGCTCGTTATCGGACCCAGCCATGCAAGGACGGTCCTGCTTGTCGCCGTCCAGTTTGTTTTTTTGCCCATACGCCAGATCAGCTCCGAGTCTTGCCTCATCACAACCAGAATGGAAATGGTTCTGGGTCGGGTGATATGGAAGTCGGTTCTCCTTGGAAACATCATCTGGACTCGTATTTGGCCAAGGGTGGGTCTTTTGCTTCTTCTCCCACTTCGATTTTGGCTTCTCCACCTTTGTCTCCTCCATCGGACTCGCCACCTATATCACCAAGCAGTCCCCAAGTACTAGGCGGGCCATTTGGGTCGTTTAACTCGGCGAGTGAGCTTGTTGCCGCTATGCGGAGCTTGCAGCTAGGCAAAATGAAAGTAGGTCATGCAGCTGCTTCCTGGAGCATGCAGAATGGATCAGGATTTGGGTCGCCCCGTGGGTCATCTCTACGACCCAATTTTTGTAGCCTACCTTCCACTCCTACCCACACAGAGTCTCGAGTTAGACCAGGTCAGCGTGACATGTGGGACACTAGCTGCTTCGATGAGGAGCCAGTAATGGAGAGAGTGGAATCTGGAAGAGATTTAAGGACAAAAATGTACGAGAGGCTCAGTAAGGAGAATTTGATGGGTCGGGCTGATTCAGCTGCGTCAGCTCCAGATGTCGGGTGGGTATCTGAACTGGTGAAATGATGCTGAATTTTTTTTGTTCTTTATGTGGGATTTTTAATTTGATTTCGGTGGGCTTTTTTGGGATTAATTCTTCTCTTTTTAACTCTTGTGAATATGAAGTGTTGAACTTGGCAATTTGTTTAATATTCTGTAAATAGCAGTAGATGGGGAGAGAGACTTCGAGCATCTCTATTTTGTTGGCATTATTAAATAGTAGTGAAAAAATGAACTTTTGTGTACAGCGAAGATGGGTTTCTAGCCTTCTAGTGGCTGCTGATGAAATGGGTAGAGGTGGGATTGTTATGTTTATGATTCGAAATCTGAAAAATTAATCCTTTGTAAGTTGTTATGTTTGTCTAATTAATATAATTATTATTCATTTTATCATCATCTTTAAGATTTGGTTGAATGAATTTTTGGTTTTCTTGATTTTGTTCATGCGGAACTGCTCTGCTAGACGCTGCTCTTGTTGCCATGCGTGGTATTTAGATTGATCAACAGAGAAGTGCAACTGCAAATAAAACCGACCCAAGAAAGGATAAAAAAAAAAAAAAAGGTGTATTAATTATGAATTAAGACACCTTATCAACCTTATCTTCTTTTAATTTAACTTTTGAGTGCCGTTTGCAATTGACAAAATTGATTAAATATCTAATTAACTATGAATTAAACTCAGTTGATGTGAAACTCCTACTTTTTGAAGAGACAATATGTGTGGTCAAGATAAAGATGATATTAGTGCTCCTCTTCTCCTCCTTTCTTGCAGTAGGACCCAGT
This sequence comes from Mallotus repandus, assembly GCA_949671775.1. NCBI lineage: Eukaryota > Viridiplantae > Streptophyta > Magnoliopsida > Malpighiales > Euphorbiaceae > Mallotus > Mallotus repandus. The sequence continues at coordinate 14,046 of CATIWM010257608.1, forward strand.
TGTAAAGATTGCTTGTTCCTCGTTTTGAACCTTAAAATAGTGAAATCAGATTGCTGCATCAATTTAGGATTTAAAATTTAGTTAGGTGGTTTATGAATTCAAAGAAATAGAACAATCACATGCCTTGAGCAGTAGTTAGATGGGGGTGATAAACATCGCTTTAAATGGCCGTATGGCTTCTCCAACATGTTTCAATTAGGAACTCAATAATGCATTGATGCAAAAGGGGACGCACAGATTTTTCTTCAAATGATATCAGAATTTTTCAAGAACTGGGGCACCATTTCCTTGATTTTTAGAACCAGAAAACAGATTACTCCAATTGACAAAATTAGTCACTGTCACTAATAACCTCAAAAGGATGTATTTTTTTTACAGGGTTTATCATTGTTGAAACTCTAATATAATATCAAAGTGGGAGCACCTGAATTCCAGGATTCTTTAGAAAGAAACAGAAATTCCAGTCAAATGATATGCTTGTCGTATGGTTCTGGTCACAAATGTAGACCACCGATTTTGTTGAATAGAATGTGTATACATTTCTTTTTTTTTTTCTTGCTGAAATCTACACTAGGGTTTCACAGTCTTCCATATCATGAATCACAGCATAGGAGCCAGAATTCACGCAATGGTCTTGTGTTGATATTTCTTTTCATTTCTTCCTGAAACCAAATGTGGTTTTAGTTAACTTAAGAGTGATTAAAAATATTTTTATGAGTAGGTGAAGAAGCATGTCAAAGCATGCGACAAGCTCCACTTGGTATTGTAAAAAACCAAACGAAGACTTTTGGAGATGTAATGAATAATATGATGTTGCGTGTAAGAAGGGGTTGTTTGAAAGAAAATCCAAGCACTATTTTTCCCATAATTTTCTTTTATCTTATTTTTTAGAAATAATTATTATTTTAGCATATGATCCCATGTCCATATTTATTACAATTTATAACATCAAATATTTATTTATATAAAAAAATTCAATTTTAGATAATTTTTATATATCTATTAATAAAGTTATTTTTCATATGTAACAATTATAAATATTCTAGAGAATCCAAAAAAATTTTAAGAAAAAAGTAAACGTTGGTTGATTTTTCATTTGTAATGTTAAAACTTCATATCTCAAATGAAAAATTTAAATTGAAATAATTCAAATTTTTAATCACATCTAATATTTTTTTGAATAATCACATCTAATATTTTTTTGAATAATCACATCTAATGTCAATGGGTGTTAAAAAATAATTAGAAGGTGAATTTTTCTTTAAAAAAGAGAGATAGGAAAAAAAAAGATATTGACAAAAAAGATGACAGGACTTGAACAAAGAAAGTAACCTGTCAATTTTAACCTAAAAAGAAGGAAAGAAAAAGATAATATAACAATAAGTAAAGATAAGATTTGATGATATCTTCAATAGTGTGAC
>CATIWM010257655.1:0-20973 GCA_949671775.1 Mallotus repandus
TTTTATTCATTTATTTCATAATTTTATTTTGTATTTTTTTTGGGTTGTAGTTAATTTTATTTTTTTTGTTCACAGTAGATCATTGTAATAGCCCCAATAGTGGGAATAGTGGAATTATACGTGTATGTGTTTTTCAATTGGTTAGTAAATTAGGATTTTATTTGGTAATTCAATTAAAATTAATGTTGGCTTTAGATTAATTTATGTTGTATATAATTAAAATTAGGATTAGAAAAATCACGTAATGCTTGTTTTTTTATCTATTATTTTTTTTATTTGGGCTTGTTTTTTAATTTTATTTGTTTTGGGCTCCAAGTCCATATAAAGATCTAACTCCTTTAAAATTAAATTTAGGTTTAATTAATTAATTTAGGCCCATTAGGTTAATTTGGATTTTAGGCCCATTTTTAGTTAAATAAAATTAACTTAGACTTAGCCTATTAATAAAGTCTCTTTCATAATTTGTAGACTTAGACTAGTCTTATATGATATAGTTTTGAGATCTAATCAACATAAATACTGATAAATAATGTAATCAACATATTTGTAAAATTTTAGATCTCAAAGGATCGATGAATGGGTCCCAAAAAGCAATTTTGGACACTTAGGACCATTTCATTTAATTAAAATTAATTAGAATTAAGCCCACTAATTTATTTCTTTTTCTTTTAAAATTTTAATAGACTTAGGCCCACTTTCTTTAGAATAAAAATAGTTAGAATTAAGCCCACTAATTAATTTCTTTTTCTTTTAAAATTTAATAGACTTAGGCCCACTCTTAGAATTAAAAATAATAGATTTAGGTTCACTAATTAATAAAAATGTAGACCCATTTTTAGTTTCATTTTTATTTGTAAATAAAATATGTAGATTTAGTTAACTTAAATTAAAATTAAATGTACTTTAGATTTAGGGACATTATACTTTGAATGCATTATTATGTGCTTTTTCATGGATTGGTTGCCTTAGGGTTAGATGGATGTTCAAATTAGGGTTTAATGAAATTGCATGTAATTAGGGAATAAGATAGTAATAAATAAAATATGTAGATTTAGTTAACTTAAATTAAAATTAAATGTACTTTAGATTTAAGGACATTATACTTTGAATGCATTATTATGTGCTTTTTCATGGATTGGTTGTCTTAGGGTTAGATGGATGTTCAAATTAGGGTTTAGTGAAATTGCATGTAATTAAGGAACAAGAAAGTAATTAATAAAATAAATCTAAATGAACACAAGACTAAAAGAAGTTGGTATTCCGTATCCAGAACTCCTGGTTATAGTGCTAGCTTATAATAGAGAATCGAGTTACCACCACTTTCGATTTGTCCCAGTTATTACCCTGGGTGGCGACTCCTCATCTCCATGTCATGTCTTTGTGACAGTGGTTAGTGTGTTCCCTAGAGCCCTGAGGTCAAACAGTTAGTTGCAATAAACTTGGGCGCGCGCTAAACCCCGCCGTCTACACTCTTGCCTTGGCTTTAGCCGTTACTCCCTAGGCTCTTGCCTTGCCAAAATGGGGGGTAAAGACCCCTATTTATAGGGAAATGTGCCCAAAAAAGTGTAAAAATTGGTGAAAATATGAGTGATCACGCGCCTAGGACACGTGATCAAGCCCCAGGACGCGTGATTACGGCCCTGGGACTCGTGATCACGGCCCTCGGGCGCGCGATCACACGCCCTAGTGTGTGATCATGCACTCTTGCACGAGTCACGCGGCCTTCCCAGGCTTCGATCGCGCTATTTAAAGGGTGTTTTTTTGGGTTTTTGGACCTTTTGGATGTGTTTCCAATGTTCATTTCATCAAAATCGGCTTCCATTTTCATGCGTGAGCAAGATGTGTTTATGCGTTATCATGTGCTACAAATTCGCTCACACGCTACTTCTCGAGGTTACACGCACTATGCCGAGGTCACTTCCAGAAGTTTTAAGGGCCTACGGATGCATTTCCAACGTCTGTTTTGTGAAAATCGACATTTGATTTTCACGAAGCTGAACTCCAGTCTTATAAGTTGAACATCGGTCTGAAGAGTTGCTCATTTTGAGCAATGTTTTCTTAAAATGAGCAACTTACCACTTCAATTATTCTTAATTAATGAAATCAGAGTGCAACTTAATGATTCGGAGGTTGATTTTGCTCAGTTCAGGCTTTTCAAATTCTAGGCACGCTTCAGAGGTTGTACAAATGAATAGACACTTTTCATGTTCGGAGAAATGTTTTCATCACTGGACCTTTTTGGGGATAGTCAAGATTCTATATATTACAAGACTCTAGTCAGATGAGCCCAGTAATTTCTCTTGAACCAAGTTAAGGCTAAGAGTGATTGTTAGCCAATCTACAATCCCATGAAGCTAGTGGAATCAAAGGACTATAAATCAACGCTATCAATTTAATAGGGACATACAAAATGAATGCAAGAATAAAATAAAAATTGATAAAATAATTCTAAAGAACACAAGTAGAATCAGTATCTCTTACCCCCAATGGAGTCGCCACAATAGACGATGAGGTTTAGCGCGCATTTAAGATTTTAGCAATCGTGATACTATTTAAACTCAGGGCTCCAGGGAACACACTAACCATATCATAGAGACAGGGTGTGGGGATGAGGAGTCACCACCCAGGGTAATAACTGGGACAAATCGAAGGTGGTGGTAACTCGATTCTCTAAAAGAAGTTAGCACCACAACCAGGAAATTTTGGGAACGAAATACCAACTTCTTTTAGTCTCGTGTTCTTTAAAATTAGTTTATGAATTACTATCTTATTCTCTAATTACATGCAATTTCATTAAACCTTATTTGAACATCCATTTAACCCTAAGGCAACCAAATCCATAAAAAAAGCACATAAAAATGCATTCGAGGCGCAACATCCCTAAATCTAAACTACATTTTATTTTAATTTTAAGTTAGCTAAGTCTACATATTTATTTACAAAGTGAAAATGGAACTAAGAGTGATCCTACATTTTAATTAATTAATGATCTTAAGTTTATCAAGTTTTAATTCTAAAAAGTGGCCTAAGTCTACCAAATTTTAAAAGAAAAATGGATTTAATTTAATGGGCCTAATTCTACTTATTTTAATTTGAATGAAATGATCATAAATCTATTTCTTTTAGAAATGTTTGGGGTCCAAAATGAATAAAAATAAAAGCAAGCCTAAATAAATAAAATAAACAAATAACATATCAAATATATTGTGATTTCTAACCCTAATTTCAATTTACATGCAACCTAAAAATAAATATTGCCATCTTTGATTTTAATTAGGATTTTTTCCAAATTGAACCTAATTTACTAATTAATTTTAAAGTGCAGAAAATTTAAATTTCACTATTTTCGCACTATTGGGGCTATTACAAATCCTATGTATAAACTAATTAATTACATGCCCAAATAAGCCAAATAAATAAACAAAACATAGAATACAAAAGGATACAAAAATGATAATAAAAATAAAACCTAATATGAAATAACTGCATAATTAAAATCTATAGCATTCCATGGATCTTCACGGGTATTTTGTTGATTACATATTTTACCAACTATGTCTTCTCCGAAGTGTTTATCTCCATAGTGAGGAAAGGAAAAGAAAACATAAAGAAAACAATAAAAGTGATTAGAAGGACAAATAAAGGAAATTAAAATAAATTAAAATAAAGAATAATAAAATGAAGAAAAAGAAGTATTAAAATAGAATAAAAGAAAGGAAACAAAGAAGAAAAAGAAATGGGATGTAGTGCAGATACTGTTTTATTACTTCTCAGAATGGATTTAATCACTGTTTTGGTATAGAATCCGTGAAATCTTATTTTTCTTCTCAGCACTTTCTGCGTTTGTTTTTAAAAAGAATGTAAAGAAAACTTTTCTTTTTTGTAAAACCTTCTATCAATTCTCTTTTCTCTCTTTTTTTAATCTTCTTTCTTTTTGTTCTCAGTACTCTGCCTCTCTCAATTTTTCTTTTTTTTTAGAGCTTCCTCCCTCTTTCTCTTTTTTTTTTTCTCTCTACGTTCTTTCTTTCTTTTTTTTCTTTCTTTGCGTTGCCTCCTTTCCTTTTAACTTCGGCCCATAAAAAAAAACCCCTGTAGATTAGGTTGTTAGCAGGAGAAGATAAATTCTCTCATTATCCCTAAAAACCAACAAAATAAAAATTTTATTTAAATTCAAAATATACCAACTGATTAATTAGGCTAATTTATCCCTTATTTATTTATTTATGTATTTATTTATTATCATTACTATTTTTTTAAAAATTTATTTCTAACCAATGAGAATTTAAAGAAATAATTTCAAAAATTAAAAATTGGGTGCTAGAGTCTGGTTAGAGGTATGTAATTTTGACCGAAATTCTGCATTTTCGATTGGAAATGTGGAATTCTGATTGGAATTCCATATTTTCTATTGGAATTATATAATTTCGATCCAGAATTTACACTCTAGCTTGTCTGTTTCAACTTTCTTTATTTAAAAATTGACCCACAAAATTAATTGAAAATGTTGCAATTGAGTCCTTTAAAACCTAGCAATTTAGCCCTGAAATTCGAAATTCTAAGGATCTATTTACAATGAATTATCATCATCGAATCCTCTGTCGCATCTGCACTGCTATCCCAAAATTGGGTGCGTACAAGCAGGTCTCTTTCATTTTCCCCTCCGTTAATTTTGTTCCTATTCTGTCTCATCATTCTACAAACAATCTTTTCAAGCTCTAAATCAAGTGGTATTAAATTGGCTCCTTATATAGTTGCAGCACGTGTTATGTGCATACATTAATACTAATCCATGAAAAACCACAAACATAATCACATCATAAACTAAAAGAAAGTTTAAATCAAATAACACAAAATTCTCAATAATATCAATTATGGCAATCCCTAGCAATGTTGTCAAAAACTTGACATGCAATCTACAAGTGTACAGAATCATGCAAGTAGTAAATTAATATCATCCCACATTGATTACAAATTGAGTATTTTAATACTAATTGTGCTTGTTTGTTTAAACAACGAAAAATGGTTTTTGAATTTGACTAAAACTAAACAAAGAAAATTTGAATTAATTAACAATCGATTTGAAAGCTAAGGTTCTTATTACCAATTCAATCATTTCTTAAGATCAATTAACCTCTAAGCCATTCCTAACCTTAATCCATTTTAAAAGCATCAAAAAAATCATGGGTTTACCTCTCGGATAAACCCACAATTAACCAAGTAGACTAACACCTAGATTCATAGCTCTCATTTACTAAGTTTTCTTTAACCCAATTTTAAGTTCCAGCCCTTAATCAATATTAGTTGCTTTAATGTCTCTCAACTAAGAAAGCATCTAATAGGTTATTGTTTGTATCCAATGCAACCTATCTATCAACCAAGTTTCATTGTCTAAATTTAATCAAAGAGTGATCAATCTTATGAAGACACTAAGTTCAACAACAACCAATCAATCAAGATTAATGGCTTAGGGTTAATTACAATATTCACATGGTTGAACTAAAATAAGAACCCTAATAAAGTACATAGCTACACATGTTGATAATAAGAGACAAGAAGAAGAATAAAAGAAAGAACACATCATTACTAATCAAAATAGAAATGAACAATAACAAAGTATTTAGAAAAAACCCCCTTTCTCTACTTAATCAACTGAAAATAGAAGGCTTTATATTCTTCAATTCTTGTTTCTCAATCTCCAACCAACATGAATAAGAACCAGTTTTTGATTTCTAAGAAAACTAAAAATAAAAAAATGAAAACTAAAACTGTAGAATAATCTAATAATGTTTTATTTATGATGGCTATACACACATAAAACTCTAGCCTCCAGCCTCTTAATTTGTTTCCTTTCAAAACTGCAATCAAATCCCAAAAAATCAGCATTTGAAATTCAAATTTCAAATGTTGTCAGTAGTGCACACAAAGGCACATGGTCATGTGCCAATCTTCTCCTTAATTTTCTTAAATCAGGCTTTAATGCTTCATTGCATGCTCCTTGGAAACTTCCATAGTCTTTATAAGTCCTATGCATCACATCCTCACTGTTCTTTGAACACCTATATGCACAAAAACAAACAAAAGTAAACCAAAATACTTAAATTAAACAAAAACACAAATCATGCAACATATATACTTAAACTAAAGAAAAACTCAACAAAAGACTAAAATGTAACTAAAATGATACCTAATACTAGCATATTAAGTTATCAAAATAATGCATTTCTCATTCTCATCAGAGCTCCTTCAAGAATTTAGCAAATTTTGGCATTTATGCAATTGCTTCCACTAATGGAATGTTGATATACAATTTTTTGAACATCTCCAGAAATTTTGCAAACTGTTGATCATACTCTTGCTTTTTCAACCTATGTGGAAATGGTCTAGGTGGTTCATATGGTTTTACTTCCACTTTTTGTTTTTGTTTTTCCTCCTCTACCTCCTTTTCTAGTTGGATTTCAGTTTCTTCTACTTCTTTCTCTATAACCTCTTTCCATATATGTGTTCACCTTTTACTTTGGTGGTTATTATTAGCCATTTGCATTATTAAAGCTAATAATTGATCCTATTTTGATATTGATAAAATAATTTTGATATACTAATGTTGTTTATTCAAGTGTGCATGTGTTAAGCCTTAAAGAAATTAAAAAATGGAGCATAAAAAAGGAACAAATAATGGTCACGATCTTTGTCCCGATTGTGACCTAATCGTGATTACTTCAAGTGTTTTTGTCAAAAAAATTTTGAAGTTCCAATAGTCCTCAAGGTCCCAATTACAACCAGGACTATGCACTTGAAAAGGTTCACGATGGTGTTCATGATCCGGAGCCAATCGTGATCAAATGTACTAACTTTAAGTTTTGTTCCAGTAGTCCTCACGGTCTTCATCACAACCAGGATGATGTTCGTGACATCCATCACGATCCAGTCATGAGCATGATCAAATTAGCTCAAATTGATTCATTAAAGCAGTGGTCCTCATGATTGCCATCTCGCCCATGATTTCAACCGTGACAGCCATCTTGATCTCCATCATGGGCAACATCATGTGTTGCATTAAAACAACCAACGGACCAGTATTGCTCACAATCACAATCACAACAGTGATTAAGATCATGACTGACAAAATTCAACAATGACAATGGCTATTTGAAGGCTCAATGAATAGTTTTTCATTGCTCACTATTATGACCATAATGATCACGATCGTGACTAATATGATTTCTTCAAAAAGTTAAAATAACATTCAAATTAATTTTTGAATGTTTTATGGATGAAATCATTACTCGTAACAACTATAATTAGAATGCTTACTATAAATAGAACCTCATTTTATTCATTTTAAGGTTAAGGAACTTGATTATCATTATACACATCAAAAGCCTTCTGTTAAAGCTCTCATTCTCTTTAAATTCATTTTATTATTGTCCAAGCTCTTATGAGAGCTGGTGAGTGTTTAGAATAGAAAAGCATATTCTTGTATACCTGGGTTTAGAAAAAATGGGAAGTGAGATTCTATTCTAAGGGAATTGGTTTAATTGTTAGATATTAAAACACTTGGGATTTGGTTTAAGAGTTAGCCTCAGAAACTCTTAATTGTAAGGTTGAAGAGTGAGCTTTAAACTCTTATGTAATCTCAATCTTGTGAATAAGATGGTGTAGGTTTCAAAATCCTGACTTGGGGATAAGTTAGGTGGACACGTAAGATTGTTGAGAATCTAAAGTTATTAAATCTTTGTGTTCTCCGTTCTTCTTTCTCAACATTCTTTCAATTCTTATTTGAATATTTATATTTCCATTTTTTAAATTTGATAGCCCTATTCACCTCCCCTCCAGGGCACTTTCAGTTGTAATTTAGTTCCACTTCTCAAAGTGATAGCTTTAACATGCTTCTTAGGATTCTTCTATGTATTGCTAGGAAGGGCCCCTTGATTCCTTGATGATAATGAATTCGCCAACTTATACTTCTAGATTATGAATATAAGATTAATGATTTCTAAACATAAGCTAAGTATTCTGATGAAATTGTTCAAATTTTCCCTCAAGTCTTTTTGTAGCTTCATCTTGTTGATTCATTTTTACAGTCACCAACTGCATAAATTTCTCTATTTTTCCTTCCAATGAAGATATAGAAGATGATGAACCTTTATCTTATTGATGTTGTTGCATATTTGTACCTCCAAACCCTGGTGGTGCTTATGATCTCCACTGAATGCTATTATTATTACTCCATGAAAAGTTTGGATGATTTCTCCAGCTTGGGTTATAAGTATTTCCAAACATGGAATTCTATTGTTGCCCTTTATTGAAGTTGTTCACATAATTCACATTCTTCATGGATGAATTCTGCATAAGTTGACATTCAACAGTAGGATTTCCCCCATGACATAATTCACATGCTGATGAAGAAATCACATTCAGCCCCATCTTGCCCATTCGCTTAGTCAAGGCATATAACTTTGCATTCATCATTATTAACCCATCTATCTCAATTGCTCCCCCTTTTCTAGGTATAGCTCTCTTATTAGCGCATAGACTCTATGTGTTTGCCATTTCTTTGAATAATTCTAAAACATTTTCAAGTGTTTTAAACATAATTGTTACCTCAGCAACTACATCTATATTGACTCTAATTATAGGATTCAAACCCTTATAGAAAGATTGAGCCAAATCCTAAGCGGGTATTAAATGTTACGAACACTACCTCTACAAATCCTTAAAACTGTCCCAGTATTCATAAAAGCTTTCATCTTCCTTTTGATAAAAAGAATTAATTTCATTCCTGATTTTTAAAACTTTGGCAGGTGAAAAATATTTGTTAAAGAATGCAATATATAGTTCTTGCAAAGTATTGATAGAATTAGGAGGCAAACTTATAAACCATTCTCTTTGCCCTATTCGTGAATTAAAAAGGAAAGAGAATCAACCTTATTGCTTTTGGTTGCACTCCATTCATTCTAAATATAGAACAGTACTCTAAGAACATAGTCATGTGCCTAATAGAATCTTTATGTGATAACCCACTAAATTGAGAATTCTGGATCATTTGAATCATAGCTGGCTTGATTTTAAAGTTATTAGCTACCACAGCAGGTCTGACAATAGGATTTTGATCTTCTTGTAAATGTGGACTGACAAAGTCTCACATAGTTTTTTGTACATTTGGTCTATTTTGATTTTCTAGTTGACAAGCAAGTTGATCTTGCCAATTAACCCCATCACTTTAAACTCTACCAATTTCTCCTCCATTCATCCTATTTCTTTATTCTCTAAGTCTGCTGTGAAAAGTTATTTCAATTTCTAAATCAACTGGAATTTGAATTTCACCCCTTCTTCTTGTACTTCTAGATGAGTGCATACACTCATAAGAGTGCCTGAAAATCAAACAAACAAAACAACAGAAAAATGCTTCCCAATGAAAATAAAAATTTCTAAATCAAAAAATATTAATTTCTTCTCTATATTAACTTTTCTATCCCCGGCAACGGTGCCAAAATCTGCAAGTGCATGGAATCGTACAAGTAGTAATATAAAAAGATATCGTTCCTATAAGGATAGTGTTAATTACAGAACTACTTTTAATATTTTGTTTGTCTAGACTATCGATAATTTCATTAAGTGAACAAAGTAAATTAAATCTAAAACAATATAAAATTTTGTCATGGAATATATATAATTAAAGACATTAGGGTTTAAATCCCCCAGCTTAATTTAATTGTAAAGATAATAAACTCTTGATTATTATGAATAATATTTCATTTTTAAGGCATTTTAATATTGTGATGTCTCTCTCAAGTACTCTCACAATTAATCAATTATGATAATTAATTGATTATTTGGCTCTCACTAGCACAAATAACTAATCATAACCAATTTATTCAATTAATCTTCTATGGAATATTAATATTGAAGTGTCTATTGACTAAATCAATTTAAATTAATAGATTGTTATTGTTTTTCTCACTAGAATCAATCTCTTGATCTAATCCTAGTTTCTAATTTAATTTAAAGGGTAGCTAAGCCAATGAAAAGCATTAAGTCCAATAACTCTTATGAAATGCCTATTCTTTTATTTAGAATTTATTTGATTAGTTCATATTGAGCTCGGTTCATTAAAACTCTAACTAACTTACTTAGTTACTCATAAAAGTTAGAGAAAAATAACCAGAGATGAAGAATGACAACATATTCATAATTAAATAAATAAAGAGTAAGAGAATAGAAGAAGAAAAAATCTTTTTATTCAGCTTGCTCAATATTGTCTTGAATCATCAACTCTTGTTCTTCAATCCAATAGCTTAAGTTGAAAATTAAAAACTAAAATAAAATAATTCTTATGTAAAAGAAAATAAAAGAGTGTTGTTCTATGAAGTAGCAGCCCCTTCTAATATATATCTCTGAAAAATAAACTTCTCTATTTATAGTGTTTACTAAAAAACCCTAAAGACAACTTTCCAAAATGAACAGTCTAGACAGACACAGTTGTGTCGCCCAAGTGACATGACTGTGTCACATGAAATCCTTTCAGAGTGCAACCCTCTGACACAGCTATCTCAGAACAATCTTCAGTGATCTTTTCAAACTAGACATGAGTATGTCTATAATATGACATGACTGTATCACTTCTCAGCTTCCAAATTCTTTACTTTCTTGCCCTTTCCTATGGCTAAATTTGCTCCTAGCTTTAAGCTCCCATTACTTTAATTCCAAATTGGATCCTAACTTGAAGGAACCTATAAAATTTAATACAAAGCAATGTATAAAAATGTATAAAAAGTAATTAAAAATGCATAAAATGACAAATCTAACATTATTTTAAGTTATAATGCATTTTATATCTAAAATATGCTTTTAAACAATAAAAACTTAGAATTATAATAATGAAATATAGTTATTTAGTGCTTAAAATTTATCATTTTTAGCGCTTATCAGAAAACCTTCGAAGGACTATTATCATATAGGTGGATACTGGAAGTGATACTCTGTGGGTCAGTTGCATTCAATGTAGGGAATGTCCCAGAGCAAGCTCCCCTGGTGTAAGCTTCTACTTTGTCTTTGTTTCTCTAATTCTAACTGTTGGGACCACATTCACTTTGTTCCAAAATTTATACCTTAAAGAATCTTGATGGTTCATTCTTTTTCCCCATATCCCTGCTCTCAATCTTTATTTTTTTCTGCCATGGCAGCTCGTACTTTCTTAAAGCAACTTTCACTTACATTAATGTCTATGGTCGATATCGCTTCATGCAACTGCGTTCTTGTTCTTATTATCCTTATATTGCAGAGTTTCTTAAGAGAAACATCTCAAACGACTACCTTACATGATGATCATTATGCTAATGTGTACATGATGTTCCTTTGCTAGCAAACATCATTGCCTCTTCTCTCCTACATAGTAGTGATGCCTCTCTTTTCCCAACAACCAGCACTGCCTCTCTTCTCAAGGAAATACCACCATTGCCTTTCATGAATAGTGTTACCTCCTCTTGCTACCGTCTCTTGTAGAACCGATGGTTAGAAAACCATTGCCTCTTATCACTACTTATTTCATGTACTGCCAATGCCTTCTATCTATTTCTTTCGTATTGATTTTATTCACTTTATTTTTCATTTTGTAAATTTTAGATTTTTAATGTTGTTAGAGGTGGTTATGGAGGTAATAATGTTATTGATAAGAATAGTAGTGTTGGAGGGTAGTTATGGTTTTGGGCGGTGGTGGTTTTTAGGTTATAACATGATTGGATAATGCCGGTGCTAATGGGATAGTGCCGATGCTAATGAGCAGTTGTTGGAGATTAAAAAAATTGATTTTGTAAAATTAAATTTCCTAATTCTTTCTTTAAAGAAATATATTATTTGAAGTTGTTATTATTGCTATTTGTTATTGTAGGTGTTGTTGCAGGAGAAGAGGAAAAGTACTGAAGAAGAGGAAAAGATGACTGTAGCCATCCAATTTAACATTCATTCATAAAAAAGTGGGGTTCATTGTGCCATGTAAGCCTTTTTTTAGCAAGCCCTGTAAGCAATATTTAATGGGAGTTTGAAACTTTGTTAAGTGAAGGTCCAATGTGCACTATTTTGAAAACATAAAGATCCAATTAGAAGCTAAAAAAAATTTAATGTCCAATGTAAGATTTGGCCAAAAACTAAGGGTCCAAATCGAACCTTTTCCCTGTAATCAATGCATGAAAAATTGTTAAGCGGGTCTGCCTGCAAGTGGAGAGCAAGTAGGGATCCATAAGATTTAAAAAAAAAGGAGGCAGCTACTTTCAGTGCCTTAAAAGCACCACTTATTTTTTTAGTCATGAAATGGATATAAATAGCATTCCCTTTAAGTCGATGTGTGTGGAGTGTGTGCAAAAGTGAGTAGAGTGTGCAAGAAGAGAGTAAAAATTGAGTGCTCTGTGTGTTCAAATAAGTGGTATGTTTATGCAAGTGAAGTGTGGGGCGTGTAAGCAAGAAAATTGAGTGCCTAGGGTGAAAAATAAATATTATTTTTGACAGCCAATTTGTGAGGGGTGAAAACCACAAATTGAGGGTTGTAATTTGTAATCCCATTATTTTATAGTGGAGGATTTAACTCGACTAGGTCTCGTGGTTTTTCCTTTTATAAGGTTTCCACATAAAAAAATTATTGGTGTCTTGCTACTTATTTTTCTTCATTTATACAGCTGGTTTTACCGCCTAGTATGCTCACCCATTAGCTGGTTTGACCACCTTACTATTATTATTTTAATTTAGCAGGCTAAGCCACCTTTATATTATTTTCTACACTTCATCGCCTTTATTTTGTAAATCTCATTTATTATCTAGTAAAAAAAATTAATTTACTCCATTAAAGTGGTATCAAAGCTTGATTGGTTAAATTTTTTTTTATCTAGATAAAAAATGGAGAACACAGGTAGTATATTCAAACTGACTCTAAAGAATTACTCAATTTGGAAGTCAATGATGAAGGATCTTTTATACATGAAAGATCTATGGTAGCCTATCAAAACTTTCAATGGTGTAGTTGTTAGCAAACCGACAGATAAGAAAAATGAAGATTGGGAAGTGCTCAACAAAAAATTTACAACTCAAACCAGACAATGAATTGATAAAAGTATTATGCATAGCGTTGCCAAAGAAACTGATGCCTATAAGCTATGGGAAAAATTAGAGAAGACGTACGCACAACCAAGTGCACAAAATGTAGCAAAATTAATACACTGCCTCATTACTTTGAAATATAAAGATGGCAGCAGCATGTCAGAACACATCATTTAATTTGAAGGTGTTTTAGATCAACTCTCAACAATGAACTATAGATTTGATGACAATTAATTGGCAATATTTCTACTGATTTCTTTGCTAAAAAGTTGGGATACACTTTTTGTATCCATTATAATTTCAGCTCCAAATGGAAAGGTGACCTTAGAGATGGTGAAGGACAGATTGTTCAACGAAGAATCCAGACGAAAGAAAAATTATGAAATATTTGAAGTTCTTGTGTTAGAAAAATAAGAACAACATGAAAAAAAAAATAGCAAATCTCATCAGAATCAACAAAAGGGCTTATCAAAATCTCGGTCAAGGAAAGACGTCACTTGCCATCACTGTGGCAAGCTTGGACATTTCAAAAGGGAGTGCAGAAAATGGAAAGCTGAGCAATAAAGGAATCATCTGACATAAGCTTTATAAGCAAACACTACAATAGCCAGAGGAAAGTTGAAATTGTCTCAAATGATAACATCATCAATCTCACATATCAAGATCAAACCTACGTGGTTGACTCAGGTGCCTCCTTCCATGTCACTTATAGGAAGGATATCTTTTCATCCTATATTGTTGGAGACTTTGGCTTGGTACATATGGGAAATGATGGAGCATCCAAATTATCGGCATAGGAGATATTTATTTGGAAACCAACACTGGATGTGAATTGCTCTTTAAAGATATGCGACATGTTTCATACATTAGGATGAATTTAATCTCCATCAGAAAGCTTAATGGCGAAGAAAATTATTTTGGTAGACAGAAGTGGAAGCTCAATAAAGGCACTCTAGTGATGGCTAAAGGAAATAAAATCAACTCCCTTTGCACAACAGAAGCAAAGCAAATGTAATGGAGAAAGAAGTTCCAATCGAGTTATGGCATAAACGACTTGATCATTGTCATGTGTAATTTTACACATGTTCTTAAGTTGAATTTTAATGAATTTTGAATAAATAGTTAGTAATAATTACGTAGAATTTAGGTCTAATTCGAATTTATTTTGGTTTATAACTTTAATTTAGTTTTTTATTATTTCCAATTTAGTTTTGATTAAATTAAGAGTTTTTACTTAATTTTAATTAATATTTCCCTTTTTGTAGGAAAGCTTGAAAAGGAAGCCTAAATAATTAAAGAATGTTGTGACACAACCACAACATGGGCATGCTTATGCCTATGTCGTGCACTGGAAGAAGAATTAGGAAGCATGGCTTGCAACACGACCATGCTAGAAGTCGTGTTCACTTTTGGTCCCTAAAGACTATGACCCACAGGGTACAACACGATCATGCTTGAAACCATAACCGCTTCTTCCAAATTGAAGAAAGTGTGAGAGATCAACTTGGGATCACATATGGGCATGCACCAAGCCATGTCGACTGCTAAAAAGAGCCCGAAGATCAGTATGGTTAGAAGCACGACTGTGTTCTAAACCGTATCATAAAGCAAAGGACATGTCTAGGCCATGTTGAGCATGAGCAAACTTCCTTTTTGGTAGAAGATAGGGAATTCAATTGCAATTTGGTTTCCATTGAGTTTTTGGATTAAAAAAAAAGGGATCAAAAGGTGTTTTTTAGGATTCATTATTATTCGGAGACACTCTTAAAGATACATTCAAAAGATATTGAAGAAGAGTTTGTCCAAGATTCAAGAGTTTCAATATATACTTTATCTTCATCTTTAATTCTCTTAACTATGTTTTTGTGTATCGCTGCAATTATGTGCTACTAAACTCTTCTTAAGGTTTGGATTTGCATAGCTAATCTATTACTTTTTTGGATTCTTGTTTCCTTTCAATAAATTAATTTTCAGTTAATTTTACAAGTTATTTTTAATTGTTCTTGTATTTGATTTTAGGCTTGATTAAATACATGTTTTTTGGTATATTAGAGACAATGAAAGTTATATGATTTATTGGCTTATAAACTTGTAAAGCTTAGGAACCTTGATCACGAAAGTAGATGAATCCTTTGGGGAGTAATAAATTGCTAAGGAACTTAATAAACCCTAGTTAATTGACGTGACAATGAAAATAGGTTGTAATTAACTTTGGTATTCTTAAATGATCTTGAAAGAGACTCTAGGACATTTAAGTGGTTACCCTTGACTGAGTTAACAAATTGAATTATGAAAAGATCCTATAATCCAAGTAATAGCTAGTAAAGCAAATTCGGGCTCTAGATTTTTAATTGTTGAATTTTAAAAAGAATTATTTTAGCTTTAAGTTTTTTTTATTTTTGCTAATTGATTTCTTATTTCATTTTAATCATTCTATTTTGTTGGATGGTGGGAATATAATTAAGGCTAGTGCTTGGTATCAATCTCCTCATGGGAATGATATTTATACTCACTCTTTATTACTTATTGCAAACTGTGCACTTGCAAAATTTTCCTAATAGTCATATGAGTGGGAAAGGGCTCTAGAGGCTAGCAAGGAAAGATCTCTTATTTGGGCTTAAAGGTGTACATGTACAAAACTGTGTTAATTGTATTTATGAAAATTAGCACAGAGTTGCATTTTGGAGTTCTAAACAATCAAGGAAACAAAATATTCTTAATTTGGTACACACTAATGTATACACAATGTAAACCAAAACTATTGGCGGTGCCTTATATTTTGTAACATTCATTGATGATTGCTCTAGAAAATTATGGGCATTTGGCCTAAAAACCAAAGACCAAGTGCTAGAAGTTTTCAAAGAACTTCACACAAAGGTGGAAAAAGAAACTGGAAGACAATTGAAGTGTGTTCGTGTAGACAATAATGGTGAATATAGAGTTTCATTTGAAGAATTCTGCAGAAAATTCAGCATCAAGCTTGAGAAGTCAATACCAACAACACCTTAGCATAATGGTGTTGCGGAAAGGATGAACAAAATAATTTGTGAAAGAATCAAATGTATGCTTTCAAATGAAAAATTACCAAACTCCTTTTGGGGGGAGGTAATGAGAACTGCAGTTGATCTAGTCAACCTGTCACCTTTAGTTCCACTTAATAGCGACATATCACAAGGAGTATGGACTAGAAAGGATATTTCTTATGAGCATTTGAAAGTGTTTGGTTGTAGAGCCTTTGTTCACATTCCATGAGATGAAAGAACTAGGCTTAATGAAAAATCTAAGGAATGTATATTCTTGGGTTATGCCTATGAAGAATTTGGCTATAGACTCAAGATCCTGTTAACAAGAAGATTATCAAAAGCAAAGATATTTTCTTCTTTAAAGATTAAACCATTGAAGATATCAAGAAAAAGGTAGAGACAAAGAAAATAGAAGAATATCCAGCAAATCTAGAGCCGGTTCCTCTACCTACTAGTCATAATGAAGGGGGAGCCTTACAAGAAGATGATGAAGGGGGATCTGATGAGGATGATGCCAATAAACCACCTATTGTACAACCTAATTTAAGAAGATCTGCAAAAGGTTGAGTAGAAAGCTATAGATATCCTTTAAATGAGTACTTGATAGTTATTGAAGGAGGACAAGTAGAATGCTATGAAGAAGCTACTTCAGGTGAACATAAAGAAAAGTGGGTAGAGGCTATGCAAGAGCAGGTGAAATCCTTGCAAGACAACAACACCTTTGAAGTGGTGCAACTTCCTAAAGGCAAAAGACCACTCAAGAATAAATGGGTGTTCAAATTAAAGCACAAAGAAATCAACTCACAGCCATGGTGCAAAGTAAGGTTGGTTGTCAAAGGCTTTAGACAGAAAAAAGATATTGATTTTGAAGAAATTTTTTCACCAATTGTGAAAGTGTCTTCAATCATAGTAGCACTCGGGTTGGTAGCTAGCATGAACTTGAAGATTGAAAAACTTGACATAAAGACCCCATTTCTTTATGGAGATTTGGAGGAGGAAATTTACATGGAACAGCCAAAAGGATTTGAAGTCAAAGGTAAGGAGAATCTTGTATACAGATTGAAGAAGAGCCTTTATGGATTAAAACAGGCTCCAAGACAATGGTACAGAAAGTTTGAGTTATTTATGTGAATCATGGCTACATGAAGACAAACTCTGATCATTGTGTCACTATCCAAAAATTTTGTGATGATAATTTTATCATTCTCTTACTGTATGTGGTTGATATGTTGATTATAAAAGATCTTAAAAAGGAGTTAAGCAAAACCTTTTCCATGAAAGATTTGGGAGCAGTTAAATAAATTCTTGGCATGAGAATCCTTCATGACAGATTGAACAAAAGGTTTAAGAAAAGTACATAAAAAAGGTGTTGGAGAGATTGAATATGGGCAGTTCAAAACCAGTCAGCACTCCACTTGCATGAAATTTTAAGTTAAGTTCTAAGCAATGTCCAACAAGTGAGAAGATAAAGAATAAATGAAGAAAGTGCCTTATTCATCAGTTGTTGGTAGCTTAATGTACAGTATGGTATGCACAAGGCCAAATATTGCTCTTGCAATTGGAATAGTTAGCAGATTTCTCTCTAATCCTGATAAGGAGCACTGGCATGCAGTTAAATGTATTCTCAGATATCTCAGAGGTACTTCTAAAGTTTTTTTATGCTTTGGTGATGGTAAACCTATATTATGTGGATATATAGATGCAGATATGGCCGATGATGTTGAAACTAAAAAGTCAACCTCTGGGTACATGATGACGTTTGCAGGCGGAGTAGTGTCCTGGCAGTCAAAATTGAAAAAATCTATTGCTTTATCTTTCATTGAAAATGAGTACATTGTTGCTACAAAAGCTATAAAAGAACTCATGTGGATGAATAAATTCCTACAAGAGTTATGTCTCAATTAAGAAAAATTCATTTTATATTGTGACATTCAAAGTGCAATCCATCTCAATAAGAATTCAGCATTCCACTAAAGATCAAAGCACATTGACGTGTGGTACCACTGGATTCATGATGCATTGGAAATGAATATGTGTTCATTGGAGAAAATCCAAATTGATAACAATGGGTCAGATATGATAAATAAAGTTTTGACTTCGAAAAAACTAATATTCTGCTCGAAAAAAGCAGGTTTATTTCCATGCCCCACTTGATGCTTGAGGGGGAGATTTGTTAGGTGGGTCCCGTCTACAAGTGGGGACCCACAAGATTTTAAAATAAAAAAGGCAACTACTTTCGGTGCCTTAAAAGCGCCTCTTATTTTTTTAGTCATGAAATGGCTATAAATAGCCATTCCCTTTTGTAAGTAGACATGTGTGGAGTGTGTCTTAATGTGAGCAGGGTGTGCAAGAAGAGAGCAAAAATTGACTACTCTGTGTGTGCAAGTGGTGTGTCTGTGCAAGTGAAGTGTGGGGTGTGTAAGCAAGAAAATTGAGTGCCTTGGTTGAAAAATAAATACTATTTTTGAGAGCCAATTTATTAATGGTGTGAACCACAAATTGAGGATTTTAATTTGTAATCCCATTATTTTATAGTAGAAGATTTAACTGGATTAGGTCCCGTGATTTTTCCTTTTATAGGGTTTCCATGTAAAAAAATTATAGGTGTCCTGCTATTTATTTTCCTTCATTTATACAGCTAGTTTTATCACCTAGTTTACTCACCCATTAGCTGGTTTGACCGCCTTATTATTATTATTTTAATTTGGCAGGCTAAGCCGCCTTTATATTATTTTGTACACTTCAATGCATTTATTTTATAAATCCCATTTATTATCTAGTAAAAAAAATTAATTTACCCCAACAAAAACACATTGAAAAAGGGGAAATGCTAGGGTTTGTTTAGTTTTGGAAAACAATGGTTGTTTTTCAGAAAAGTTTTCCAAGAAAACTAGAAAATAAAATTTATTGTTTAGTTATTATATTTTCTTAATTTAGGAAACTTGAAAACTATTTTCAAAATTCCCCAAATTATAATTAGTATTGGAAACTAATAAAATGATGTTTTCCATTTAATATTAGTGTGTTTTCCTATTTCCCCTTTAATATAACGTGTTTTTTCTCTAACTATCACTTTTTCATCTTCTCTCTGTTTTTAATCTATTTCTCTTTGGGCACACTCTTTGCAAGCAAAGATTGTCAAGATCAGGTACCTGTATCTAATCATATGATGTGGATTTTTATTTTTGCCTTATTGCTTTTTTTCTTTCCTCTGTTTGGGCCATATTCCGATCTGAAACTCTTCTAAAATAGCCAAGCTAAGCAAAGAAACTCTATATATATATATAACAAATGAAGGGTAGGGACCATGGAAATTACCAGAAATTAATACACTATATTAATAAATTTACAAATATTTTATAATTATTATAAATATAAATTTTTATTTAAACTCTACCATACATAATGGGCATATTGATTTTCTTTTACATAAGTTGATTTATTAAAATTAATTCAATCTGCATAATTTAAAATTTTTTTATAATATTAATCACATTAATAATTAATATATTAATTAAAAAGTTATTATAGTAAATTTCAGTAAGAATAAAACCTATGAAAATATGAAAAACTGAAAAATGAAAAGTAACAAACAAACATGAGTTGTTGTTTTCTATTTTCTATTTTGAAAATTGAAAAACATAAAAACAAAGAAAAATAAAAGAAATTTAGAAAAGGTAAACTGAAAATATTTTCCAAAACAAAACAGGTCATAAATCTCGCTACTCACGATGTTTACAATGACATTGTGGGTGATTAAATTCTTGTGAGACGAATTCACCTATATGCAACTTAGGATTTAGATTCTAAAAAAAAACAAATGAATTTCAGAAAAAGAATAAAATCATGAAAATTAAAAGGACATTATGTTCATTATTGCTACTTGCAACATCACTGTAGACATCATGTGTAGCGACATGTATCACTACCCTTAAAAAATATATTTTTTTAGGCCAAACACATACCTAGCCCCCTGAACTTGTAGTGAAAATTCCATTAACTTCTTATACTTAAGATTTAACCTTACTGACACCTCAACTTGTGAAATTTAAACTTATAGACACTTCAACTTGTAAATTTTGTATTCTTTAAACGCCTCCGTGTTTTGCTCCACTCTCCTTCACTAAAATTTTTTTCTTTTGATCCTCATAATTTTTATAAATTATCATTTTGATCCTCTCATTTTTAACATTGTTGTATTATTTCAAGGCATAATTATTATTAATATTATTAATTTATCTACACTTACATATTCTGATTATATTAAAATTAGAACGACAAATATATTATAAATTTTTTATATTCAGATATTTAATTTTAAAATTAAAAATATTTTATTTACATGCACAGAGTTGAATAATGTATATCTAAGATTAAAATAAAAACTTATATCCTTATAAATAATTTTATTGATTATTGACTTCGTTTTTAAAATTTTTTAATTTAAAGTATCAAATTTATAATATTTATAAATATAATGTAGTCTTCAAATATTACTAATTTTATTTTTTTATTTGTAGTTATACTTTAAAATTTTATTAATAAATAAAAATTATTAGATTTAGTTTAATATGAGATAAACCAGCTCTACAAAAGTAATAATAAAATAAGTAATGATCTATAATTTTATAAATATTAAAAAAATTTAAAATTTTTTGGAGTTATTAATTGTTACTTAAAATAAAATATCCTTAGAATATAATATTTATGAAGAAAATTTATACATTAATAATTATCATTTTTTAGAAAAATTATAAATTGATAATTATCATTTTTTAGGTTCTTAAATTAATTATCAGTGGAAGGGCAGTGGGAAAAAGAAAAAAAAAAAAAGGGGAAAATGAGGGAGAAAATGGATTAAAAA
>CATIWM010257679.1:0-11389 GCA_949671775.1 Mallotus repandus
GAGATACACTATACTCGGTTGTATAGTGTTGATTTAAAAATACACTATACTCGATCGTATAGTGTTGACTTGATGATACACTATATTCGGTCGTATAATGTTGATTTGAAAATACACTATACTCGGTCGCATAGTGTTGATTTGAAAATACACTATACTCGGTCGTATAGTGTTGATTTGGAAAGTACACTATACTCAGTCGTATAGTGTTGAGATACACTATACTCGGTCGTATAGTGTATTCGTATAGTGTTGATTTGAAAATACACTATGCTCGCTCGTATAGTGCTGATTTGAGAATACACTACACTCGATCGTATAGTGCTGATTTGAGAATACACTACACTCGGTCGTATAGTGCTTATTAGAAATACACTATACTGGGACGTATAGTGTTGAAATACACTATACTCGGTCATATAGTGTTGATTTGATGATACACTATACTCGGTCGTATAGTGTTGATTTGAAAACACACTACACTCGGTTGTATAGTGCTGATTTGAGAATACACTACACTCGGTCGTATAGTGCTGATTTGAGATTACACTACACTCGGTCGTATAGTGCTACTCGGTCATATAGTTTTGAATTGAAAATACACTACACTCGGACATATAGTGTTGATTTAAAATTAGCTATATTCCTTGTGGGACGTCTAGCCGATTGCACTATAGTTCCTGTGGAACGTCTAGTGAAATGAATTGAAGAAATTAACTATATTCCTTGTGGAACATCTAGTTAATTGCACTATAGTTCCTGAAGAACGTCTAGTGAACTTGTGATTTGAAAATGTGCTATAGTTCCTATGGAACGTCTAGCAAAAGAGTGTGTGAAAGGTGCTCTAGGTCCTGTGGAACATCTAGCAACTTGTGTTATAACTACTGTGTAGTGTCTAGATGAAGTGAATTCAAAATGTTGTTACAGCTACTGTGTAACACATAATGAAATGAACTTCAAATTCATGTTATAGCTACCATGTAGCATATAACTGAGTGAATCAGAGTTGTAGCTACCACGGAGCATATAACTGAGTGAATGTAATATGTGAAAGATGTAAGCATCACTTTTTGAATTTCACATCGACTAGAATTTCACGTTGACACTGGCTACTTACTTTGAATTTCTCTACTGATTGACTTTGATCAGCTGTCTTCATTACTTGAGGGCCTTGATTTGACTTGATAATGCCGGTACTGATGACACATACTGAGTGTATTTTCTCCTGCATTTAAAAACTTGTTAAAGTCAGGTTCAACATGATGATTATGCAAAAGTGCATTAAATTAAACAAATTCATCATTTATCACAAGATAATGTGCATTTAACGAATTTCACTAATATTTTTATCTTCATGACTATCATTTATTTGCCATTTGCAAAGTTAGAGGTATCATTAACTGCCTTATGCTGAGAGTGTATTATTTACCAAGTGAAGAGCTGACTTTCATACCTAAATTCAGAGAAAATTTGCTTGAAAAAATTTGTAGAAATTGAGCATAAATAGATCGAATTTCGAGGATCAAGACAGTCTTTGAGTTATTGATGTGCTTTACTTCCTTATCTGAGTATTCCCCCGCCTTTCTCATATTACTCAGCCTGGATACCGTTGGAAAGGTCCTTTGGATACTCATACTCTGTTTAGAGCATTGGAGCAAATGGAGCAGATTTTAACGTGGTCCTCTTTTAGTTATCCCCCGCCTTTCTGATATTACTCAGCGTGGATACCTCCAGAAGATTCACATTGATACTCTTACTCGTTTTTGAGCATTGGAGTAAATTAGAAATGCTTACTCTTATTTCAATTCTCCTCTTAGTATTCCCCCGCCTTTCTCGTATAACTCAGTGTGGATACCGTTAAGGGATTTTGTACTCTTACTCAATTTAAGCATTGGAGTAGATTGGATGCACATTTATTATGCAAAAGGATTGAAATGATACTTTGAAATCCAAGCAATTTATAATGCAAATCCATAGATTTTGTTTTTGCATATTCTTCCTTCGTTCGGGTGCAAAGCGAGCATTAGATTGATTAGAGTTTATAAACTCTCAGCACAGAGCTATTAACTAGACATCTGAACTCTGCGAGGCTAATAAACAAGAGTCCTTAAAATCAAAAGTTCATGAGATAAGTTTTCGCACATGATCTCATGAAATGGTTGAATTTACTTTGAATTTTTGAATTGAGGAAGCACTTTATTGTATAACTAAAGGGATAGAGTTTTGTTACTTCCCTTGAATATTTGTAAGGACGTGTGTCCCACAAGTGATACTCTAATGAACGATTGGTATTTTCCTTCTTGCATGTTCTTACTGTTACGCTGGTTCTTTTCTATTTCTTCATTCTCTTTTCTTTTTCCCTGCACAAAATACTATAAGTTAGTCTAATCTGTTTATCAGTGAAGAAATTTTCTCAGAATGCGACATTATTTTTTGCACTCTTCCTTTTTTATTGTGATGATGTCTCTTATCACAAGCATCTTGATACTTCGCCCTTGAAGCCGTGGCATAGAGCTGAGTTTGTCTTTTTATCACCTTCGCTGATGCTATGACAAAAAGGGCTTCATTCCTCTTCCTGACATCTCCTGCAAAACGTTTAGGAATTAGAGGGCTTTATTTCATGATGAGAGGATTTTCAGAGTGCATTCATCTCAAGTGCTGAGTGCATTCTTCCCTTTTTTGGTCAATAGTTGCATTGCTAGTGTGTTAGACCTTCAGATTAGGAGTTCAGAGAGGCTGAAATTGATGCTTCATCTCTACCGAAGTAGTCTTGTGGTTGTGAATTCCTCTTAAGATTTCCTAGGATGAGACTTCTGCGAGTGCTACCATCAATGATATCTCCCTGTTAGATAAGTCCATTGAGCTTCTGGTTCATCTTGATAGTATCGCCCTTCCTATTTTCACTCCTCCAAACACTGACTACTTTCTTGTACTTTACAACACTAATTTTGAATATTAGTAGCAGAGTATTTGTATAATCTTGACAAAAAATAGGCTTTTCACAACCGATGTATACAAATGTATGCATGTTATGTATGATATGTATGATCCTAATAGGTCTTCTGTGGAGAAGAGTTATGCTCGCAGCTCAGAGTATGAGAATGAGGTGCTTTTTCAACAACTTGCAGATTTGAGCCTTGAATGCTTCAAGGCTGGTACTTTTGATGCTAAAGCTTCTAATACAGTTCCTCTAACAGATAATCAGTGGAAAGATAAAGTCCATTGTCTAATGACTCTTATATGGATGAACTTTTGTTTGTTACTTGTAGTTCACCTTTTTCTGCCCCCAGAACTCTTCTCTTGACTCCTATATTTCATTGTTCATCTTCAGTCCTTGAGTGCAGACTCACTGTTTTGAGTCCAAATTGCTCCCAGAGCTATATTCTGCCCCCAGTTTCTGATAATTTTTCTTCATGCCTATCATTAGTCTTGCTCTCAATGAAGGTTGGACAAATGTGGAATTGATAGCTTTGAAGAACTCTTGAGCCGAATATGAGGCTTGATGTTGCCACCATGATTGAGGATAACTGCAAGGTATGGGTTGCCACCTAAATTCTCTAGATACAAAAAGACTCTTGATTTTACAATCAAAATCACAACGGGGTGACAAAAAGAGAAAATAAAACTAAAATAATGACCTCATAGCTCTGATTTTTAGCTTTCATTATGTTTTATGTTTCCATTCGGATACCTATGCAATAAGATAAAGACGAATATGCAATATTCGAACAATAAACTCAAACTTAACTTAATTATAAAAAGACCCTTGAAGAAAAAGAAAAATTTTCAATTCAGTCCGTAAAAATGCAATCAAGCCTTAGGATTCGAAATTCAAATACTAGAGACCTATTTGCAACGAGTTTTCATCATTGGAGTCCTCTTTCGCATCCATATTCTAGTTATCCCGAAATTGGGTGCTTACATATCAAATTAAGGACTCCAGAGTCCCAATCCACACACTTTTAGCTCATCTTTTGCATTTTTCATAGGATTTTTAGACCGCTTTTGAACCAAACCCAACCACATCTTTGTCAAAGCATGCTTTAAAGGTATACAAATTTACATTCTACACGTCATTTTCAACCTCTCGATGAGGAAAGCTTGAAAATCCCGTGAAGCTAAAGCTTCAAAAACTCAAAAACAAACTCAGACGAATCTAAGGACCAAATAATCTTTTTTGCATGTTTATTTCACCATTTTACATTTTACTTTATTGCCACTAACAGTTGAGAAATTGTTATGATTGTGTGATGAGACTGGCAATTTGCATGCTGATTGAATAATCTCTTCTTTGTTTTGCTCATAATAAATCGTCATTTTGCATCAATATGCATTCAATAAACATGAAAGCCCCTTATCTAAGCTAAAGCTTCAATATTACAGCCCGATGATGCAATCGTCATCATTTAGAAATGCCTTATAATAATTCCTACAAGGGCATGAGCTCGGTGCATCTGTTTAATCATTCATATCAATCATCTTTGTTGTACCTATCTACTATCCGAGTGGATGAATAGATGGAATTGCACATAGTTGTGTTAACCTCTATCTTACAGGTGTTTTCTATATTAGGACTAGATTTATATTTTTGCAATCTTATTTTCCTTTTTCGAGTGTATTTACTAGGAAAGCCTTGTAAATAATCATGCTGAATTTCTCATACTTTTCGTTATTATCAATGTGCTTGTGTGATGCATATATATCAACCATCATTAATGAAACTAGGGTGCTGCGATAGCCATACATTGAGTATTATAATGAGAAATAGTCAAAAAGAATATGAGATCCCCCAGTCTTAGAATCTCTGCTGGGGACGATACTCGTTAAGTGACTCGATGCTGTCCTTTTCATGTTTTCCTGATTTTCTAAAAACTAGGTGGCAACTCTAAATACAAAGCATCTTGCATCCCCTCGAGTCCAATCATTTGTCCCTATCCCAAAAATGGAACGGATTTCCCATCCGGTAAAGTTGCCATGTTCCTCAGAATCAAAAAAATGTCTCGATGCTGATTAGGCCGCTCACACTTCCTAAGGCTAACAAAAAAACTGCGGAACTAGGGGGAATCCTTTGGATCATCATCATAATAGGCAGGTGACTCTTACCATCTAGTTTAAAAAAACTTAAAGGAGAAAAAAATATACACCTCCACACAAAAGGGAGTAGGTCTCTGCAACACCAAAGGTTATTCAGAATGGTCACTTTAATAGCAACCTGAAACTCCCCCTCCCTTATCATATTTATGTTAATACTAGCCTATTTTTACATCCTAACTTGTATGACTATAATGGTACTACACAAGGAGGTTCGGGGGGCAAGTCACTGGGGGAGCTGGTGGGATTCAACAGTTCCTCCAACAGCACTTCCTAAAAATCAAGCCCTATTAGATGTAAACGTGATAAGAGAGGTAGTGCAGGAATTGTACGGTCTCAACTTAAGGTAGATTAACTGACCAAAATTTCAAAAACCCTATTATGAAGCAATAAATCATGATAATCCTTATCATAGGGGTTTTCTTGTCCTCAAAACTTGATGAGAATCGGCCTAAGCACCTTTTCAATGTTTAGAATAGGTTCGTGTCAGCCTAATCACAATTTCACAGAAATGGGGTAGAAGAATAAGGGTTTTGTTACCAGCTCAGGGTGGCAATAGGGACAAGAATAGGTTAAGTCCCTTCTTACGTGTCTGATTTGGGTTAAACAAGAGGCTTGGTTCACCTGGAAGCTTTGATCTTCGGGATCAGGATGAAGTAGACACCATGTCTTTAAGAGAAAATGAAGTGATAATATATTGAGTTGTGTAAAAAATATGTAGAGAGCTTTTACAATGCATGAGGTTTGGCTTTTATAAGCCATTAGCCATACCATACAAGGAAATAATCAATCTTGAAAACTTACCTATTCTACCTTAAGGAAACAACTAAAAATAGAAGACTTGTCTAATCTATAATAAGGAAATAAATCATAATAAAAACCTTCCTAAATTGGTATAAGGAAATAATCTAAATTAAAGAAAAAGTAAAACATGCTATAAATAAAACTCCACCCACTTTACTTCCATATTCTTCATTTTAGCAAATGAGTGGGTTTTCAGGAGCAGGCCAGGCCTATTGAGGTACGTACTAGGCCTGTTGAAGGCTCTAGACTTGTTGAAGCTTTGAACCATTTGGTAGGTCCAAATCCTACCAAAAATACTTTTACAAGCACAAACAATGCCCCCCATAATCTGACTTGAAGTTCGACTGTAAAGGAAGATTATGCTCATATAAACTAGTCCAAATATTTTCTGTTGAACTATTGACCAAATATTTCTATCGGTCTATATAAATTAATTTTTAATCTGTTAAACAATCCTAAGATTAAATATTTTTATGATAGATTAACCACATCTTGCGATCAAAAAATCTTATGACCGATTAAAACAATTGATATGGAATTTAGGACCAAAATTTGATCAGTCTTGTATTTCCTTATGTATTATTCATGACATTAACATAAGTTTAATCGGTCTATAAAAATATAAATTGATCTAATATTTTATTGGTCTAATATTGTGACTAATCAATGAATATGCAATTACCATCTTCCATGGCCATCAACACCTCCTACCCGATTATAAATTTATGGCCTATTAACTCCTCAATACTGATCTCAAGCATGGCTTTTTTTTCATGAACCGATTTTGCATATTAATTTTTTTTAAAAGCATTAAATGATATCGACCCCACATACATGCAAGTGTTCATTTTATGCTCACTTCACCAACCAATTAATAGTCCACCAGCCTAACTAATATTCTTGATCAATTAACACCAATTCATGCCTCCCTTATTTTATTATTAATTTATGCTAAACTATGGCCATTTACCACTTACATTTCTATGGTCACTTCTCTACTCGGTCTTTTACTAATATGTAATGGCCATCCTTGCATGACTGAGTAACAATAAGTCGGTATCCTTTTTTTTTAAATCAGCCAAATATATGCATGGCCGATCAAAAGGCCATTAAACTAAATGACACACCTCATGACCAAACAACAATAATTCAGTCTCTCAATTTTTTCTTTTCATGGCCAAAAACTAAATAGCATTGATATGCCCATAAACCTTGACTTTAAAAAAAACAAGCCAATGACCAATCATTAATAATCTCCATAGCATTTTATTTTTATTATTCAATCGGTCATTTAACATTGCATGGCTAACATCTCACTTAATGTTATTTGACATTTTTTTATTCAATCGGTCATTTAACACTTCATGGCTAACATCCCACTTCATATATTGATGTTTTTATGACCAATCAAAATTCTTACCAAAGGCTATTGTCAACAATAACAACATGGCCATGTCTGATGTCTTGCACTCCAATGGCCCAATTTTTTTTTCGATCACTCATTTTATTGGTTCGGCCAATATGACCAAAGCTAACATTATGCTTTTTTACGATACTTCCTTATGATTCTATTCATCACCAAACCAACATATCTAAATATTTTGATGACCAAATTTTAATATTTAATTGGTCTTTCCTAAATTTCAATTTTTCCATGATTAGAAAAAATTCAAATCGAATGATCAAAAGATTACTTACCCATGGCTGATTGTGCCAAGCAATTAACATCCACAAGTTATTCTTCCAAATGATCTTGATTGGCCATGATTAAATACCTTCATCAAATAATGAATTTATGGGCAACATGCCCCTAGTGTGACCGAATGTGTTTATATCTTGTCCTTTTGCACATATCAAAGTCAAAGAATGACCTCTTAAAAGGTTTTACCTCTTTATGTATCCTCTTGGTTGTGCCCTCTTGCATTTCACAAAGCCATCAGTCATACCATATTTTCTTTCTTACTTTGTCACTTGCAAATTAAGGTCCCTTTGACTCCTCATGGTACCACAGCTTCTTAAAAACTTTGGGTTTGGGCTTGTGCCCCTGCTACTCTTCTAAAGCTCTTAGCTTGAGTGCCTTAGAATTTAACTGAATTTTTCTAGATCGGTCTTCAGTGCCTCTTTTTGGATGTTGGAAGGCTTCATTACAAGTTGGTGATGTGATCACCTGTTCAATTGCCTTGGTTGGAACATCAACTTTAAGGTAAGACTAACTCATCGGTCTAAGAATAGCTCTTAAATCAACACTAACTTTTTCTAAGGCACCATTTACAAAATATTGATCGGTCTCAGGTGGCTTAGAGTCATATTGGTAAGGTGGTGCATCCATTTGAAATCTCCTATGTGGATTTATTTTAAGCTTATCATGTGCCCTTAGTTTTGCAGCCTTACCATAATCACTAAAAGATTGATCGATCTTAAAAGGCCTATATTCATAATGATAAGGTGATGAAACCCTATCTATCTTATCATGTTCAATAGGTGCCCCCTGTTTTCTCACCCAATCATATTGATCAAAGGTAAAGTCAGTACTTGATCTCCAAGAATTTTAACCAATCAATCGCCCTTAATCATTTGCTAAATTGCTATCTGGCCTCTTAAAAATATGAAAATTGTCATTTTGCCAGTATGGGGATCCTCTTCTTTGACCTTCATAAATTCGTTTAGGATCCTCCACAATCAGTCTTCCTTCAAAAATAGACACCAAATGATGTAAATTAACATTAATTTCTTCCATATGCCTATTCATTGCTTTAGATCTTTCAATGAATGGTATAAGCATCTTGGACATTTGACTGATTGCATCTGTGAACCTGGAATGGTTCTCTCTGGAAACTTCACTTCTTAAGAGCTCCATATGTTCGATCTTCTATGATTTTGTCTATACAAGCATACAATAGTCCCACTAGGTGTGCCAAAAAGATGTTTGGCCTCAAAATTTAATGAGAATCAACCCAAGCACCTTTTGAATGTTTAGAATGGGTTCATGTAAGCCTGATCACAATTTCACAAAAATGGGGTAGAAGAATAAGGGTTTTGTTACCAGCTCAGGGTGGCAACAGGGGCAAGAACATGTCAAATCCCTTCTAACTTGTCTGATTTGGATCAAACAGGAGGCTTGCTTTACCGGGAAGCTTTGATCTCTAGGATTAAGATGAAGTAGACACCGGGTCTTTAAGAGAAAATGAACTGATAATATATTAAGTTGTGTAAAAAATGTGTAGATAGCTTTTACAATGCATGAGCTTTGGCTTTTATAATCCATGAGCCAGACCATACAAGGAAATAATCAATCTTGAAAACTTACCTATTCTACCTTAAGGAAACAAATAAAAATAGAAGACTTGCCTAATCTATAATAAGGAATAAATCATAATAAAAACCTTCCTAAATTGATATAAGGAAATAATCTAAATTAAAGAAAAAATAAAACATGCTATAAATAAAACTCCACCCACTTTACTTCCATATTCTTCATTTTAGCAGATGTGTGGGTTTTTAGGAGCAAGCCATGCCTATTGAGGTGTGTACTAGGCATGTTAAAGGCTCTGGACTTATTGAAGCTTTGAACCATTTGGGCAAGTCCAAACCCTACCAAAAATATTTGGACAGGTACAAACAGGGTTACAAAATTCCATAGCTCTCTTTATTCTTTGGAGATGAAGGACAATCTACCTCAAAGCACATTGTTAAGTTCATTATATAATGCAATAAATTAGCAAATTATGGGAATTTTTGTAACATCAAATGAAGATTGTTTCCTAAATCACTAACAGGTTATGTATTCACTTAGTATGCAACACATCCAAGGAACTCTGTATATACATGGTAGAAAATGAAAAGAGCCTTCCATTCTCAATTTTTTAAGATAGAGCCTAAGATTTATATTTTTATACTATCTAGGATGACATAGAGACCCAGAGAAAATGTTCATTCTTTCATTGCTCAGTTTAGGGTAATAAGGAACTGTTGCAAGATCTTCCTTTCAGAGACTGAGTACATAAAGATGGCCTGAAGAGGGGCTAAATATTGAGCTTAGGAAGAAGTTTTAGGGAATGGAGTTTAGGACTTCCATAAACTATCAGCAAAGGTAGCACAGTATGAAGAGCTCGTTTGTGAGGAGAACTAAAGGAGAAAAGCTACCATAGGGACCTATTTTCAAGAAATGCATAATCATGAGGTTACTATAGTAGATCTTACTACCCATGGATCTTGTGTTTATCCCCTACTAATGAGGAAGACTTCAAATCTTTGGAAGAGATCCTAAGCCACAAGTGCTCAACCTCAGGACACATTTAACATAGAGAAAACAGAGGAGATCTTTGACTTTCTTTTAAAAGAGAAATTCATTGCATTGCTAATTGATCGCAAGATTCCTAACAAAGAAGAGATGAAAAGGAAAGGAATACTATAAGTACCACCATTCATTTAATCATTCTACTAATAATTGTTGGATGTTTAAGAATGTTATACCATAAAAAATCAACAAAGGAGTCCTAAATTTTTGGAGAGAAAAGAAGCAACGTTAATAGATGAGAATCCCTTTCCTCTAGTGGCTTCCATTCATACTACAACTTTTAATCTTGTATCCCTCACCAACCATAAAAGGAGTATTGATGAACAATACATGGAGAATAGTACTACTTTTTTACACCTATTTATATGCAAGGGGCATTTGCACCTAAATAATTTTTTTAGCAATATCCACATCCCATGAAATAATTACTACGTGTGTAATTAATTAATTAATTAATTAGTTATTAAAAGAAGCAAATGGTTAATTGTGAGATTTTAAACTTAGAAAGTGGAAGTAATATAGAATCTTTAATGGAATACATATTTTGTTATGGAGCAGCCTACACACCATGAAGATGAGCATGATCAAGAAGGCAAGGACCAAGTTCAAGAAGTTTCTAGTCCGATTAGCATGCCTAAAGGACCTATAACAAGGTCTCAATCTAAGAAGCTGCAACAAGCCTTAATCCATCATCTACAAGGCTTAGTGAGTTCTGTTAATGAAGGTTTACAAGGACATCAAAGCTTTGGAGTAAATGCAACTCAAGTTCAATACAACTTAATTCAAGTCCAAGTTACTAATAGGTTTAATTAAGTGTGTAATGGGCCACATTGGTTATGGGCTGGTTACGTATGCATGGGATAGCTATTTAAGTATTGTTATTTGGGTTTAATTATGACAAATAAGGGGCTGGACGAATTTACTTTTTAAAAGCCCATTAGTTTTAGTTGATTTCCTATTTTATTTAGGGTTATCTTAGTTTTCCTTGTGGAATAAGGAAAACCTTGTAAAGGCTATATATAAGCCTCAACCGAATTGTTTTTTATTCAGAATTGAAATTTTAAGAAACCTAAAAGTTGTTTGCTTTTATCTTTGTGTTCTTGCGTAGAATACATGTTTTAAGGAACATTCAAGTAGATTGATCACCTTCTTGTGGAGTGTTTCGAAATTGGAATTCAGAAACAAGTTTTCTTTATT
>CATIWM010257744.1:0-20996 GCA_949671775.1 Mallotus repandus
TCCATATTACGAAATTAAAATTTGCATTTAAACATTCTTATAAAAACATATATATGCATGTATGATCATATTTATGAAATATAAATGTATGCATATATAAAATCATAATAAATAATAATAAATTCATATTTATTCAAAATATGGATAGCAAATCATGAGTTCTATATGCCATGCATACACATAATAATAACTCACAGGTGTGCGCTTCTCTACTCTGGTTCGGCTGGCCCGGTCCGGAAGGCTTAGCTCGCAATGCAGTTAAAAGAAAAATAACAATAAATAAATTTCTAATTTTATACTTTAGAGATTTCTAAAGAACGACTCGATCTAAGACCCGACTCGACTAAGACTCAAAACTGAAGATCGACCCGATGTCACATTTTACGAAAAATCTACCGAAAATTCGACAGAGTCTCCTTCGCAAAATGGACATCTCTCTACTAAAAGTAGAGCTATTCCTGCTAGCAAACACACTTAAAAATATTCACAATTCATTTTCTCGGGTTGGGCCCTCAAACTATAATTATTGCCCAACCGAGAACCAACACTATTCACAATCAATAAAATAATATAAATTTCAATAATTCACCAAAAATTATAAAAAATCATTTAAATACCAAAATCAATTTATTTGCATAATAAAAAGCATAAAAGACATTTATTTTCTAAATAAATAATAAAATCCTAATTTATAATTAAATTCCATTATTAAAATATAATCTTTCAAATTCTTCAATTAAATAGCATTAATTACCAATAATTATTTAAATTGCTAAAATATATAATAAAAATAAACGAAAACTCATTTAAGCTTAAAAACAATAGATAAAATTATTATTCATATATTTTTTCTGGAATTTACTAATAATTAGCTAAAAATAGAAAATAATTCATAAAAATTATTTTAATGCTATTTATTATTCAAAAACTGTCCATAACATAATAATTAACAATAATTTAAACTAAAATATAAAAATTACTCATTTATACTAATTTTTCCAAAAATTCATTTTTCACATAAACCTTCGAAAATTCATAATAAAAATTATGCACATAATTTCAATAAATTTCCTTCACGAAGTTTAATCTATATACAACAAAGAATTTATTAAAAATATAAAAAAAAATTTCCGACTCAGGACTGTCCGGAAGAATACCGTGAACAGTAACCCAAACCCGAAAAAATTAAAAATTTTCAGAAAAAAAAAGAAAAATAATATTTAGATAGCTCACAATCTCTACAACAATTAATCTCAATGCAATTATATCAAATAAAATAAAATTCAAGCTCAAATTAACCAAAAACTCAAAATATTAAAAATCAAATTATTAAAAAACGGAGTAGTTACGGGAGTCGAAACTCAAAACGGTTGGAAGATTTGAAAAGCTTGGAGGATGGGCTTCCAATAGAAACCAACCATGCCGATTTAGGTGGCCGGAATCTATAATATCTCAAATTTTTATTATTTCCTCCAAAATAC
Organism: Mallotus repandus; assembly: GCA_949671775.1. Lineage (NCBI taxonomy): Eukaryota > Viridiplantae > Streptophyta > Magnoliopsida > Malpighiales > Euphorbiaceae > Mallotus > Mallotus repandus. Next base: position 1,482 of record CATIWM010257744.1, read on the forward strand.
ACATATATATTTAAACACTTAAAAAAATTTAAAGTGTATTAAAATACACTTAGTCAATAATTTTAAAATAATAATCAACACGAGAACTTAAAATTTAATTTCACTAATAATCAAATATCAAAATTAATAAAATATTTATTAACACTGCAAATCCCAGAATTTAATTTTTATAATTTGTAAAAATTCGGGTTATAACAATCTTTTAACAATTTTAGCATATCTATATATATATATATTAAATGCCGAGCCTTAAACTCCCTAAGTCAAAAATTTGACAAGTGTTTATATTCATATTTGAGTATTCATCCTAAAATCTAATGTGTCAAATTCTTAAAAATCCTGATTTTTATTAATAATAAAATATTTATTATAGTTTTTAGTATTATTTTTTTAACTAAAACACTATTATATATATTATAATATTACTCAAATTCTAAAAGAAATCCTGATTTTTATTAAAAATAAAATATTTATTATAGTTTTTTAGTATTATTTTTCAAATAAAATACTATTATACATATTATAATGCTACTCAAATTCTAAAAGTTTTTATATAATACCTTTTTTTAAATTCAAACCACTCAATCATTTTTCCTAAACCATTAAAAATTATATTTTTAAAATTTTTATTAACTATTATATATACTCCAATAGTAATTTAATAGTCTCAAAATAAATTTTATTATATTTAAAAATAATGACAATAAAAATTAAAGAAAATAAAATTAATGTAATATATTTTATTTTTAATTTATTTAGTTACCTTTTTCTCTTTATAAAAATTCTTATTTTAAAATATACATGTTTTATTCAATATAAAATATTTTAATTATATTACATCTAAAATGCTACTTTTCGTTTTCATTAGAAGTTATATTTTTTATTCTAATTAAAACATCCACCTTTTATTAATTAAAAACACATTTTTTTTATTTAACATAAGTAAAAATATGTAACTTATCAATTATTTTCTTTTTTTATTATATTTTTTTCAATTATTATTATTATTACTATACATATTAAAAATATATACATACTTTTAATAAAACATTATTAAATAAAATTGTTATAATAACTTTCTAAATTTTCACTTTTATATTTAATTAATTTTTAGTTTTAAATTTATTAAAACTATTTAATTATTATATTAAAATGTGTCTATTATTTAAAGTCTGCATAACACGCAGATTCATGACTAGTTCTTTTATAATTTTATCAAAACAATTCTATTTCAATATTACATTACATTTATTTAATCAATATTTTAGCATATGATAAAATGGTACAGTTGTTTAGTGCTAATATAGCACAAAACTCCTTTTAGTTAAAAAAATTAAATAAGTTAGCAAAATTTTTCCTTAAAATACACCATTTTAAAATAAAAAATAGTATTTCAGTTTGTCATAAGTTTGTAATTGCTTAAACGATATTGAAATATTTTTTCACTTTACAATTGTAAAACTTACACATTTTAATAAGTTTAGCATGTTTTTAATTTTAAAAAAATTATAAACATCCAAATTTATTTTAAAAATATTAAAATATATTTTAGAGACTTGCAGTGTTAATAAATATTTTATTAATACTGAGATTATTATTTTGTGAAATTAAATTTGAATAATTGATGACGAAAATTATTTTAATTATTAGTTTATAAAAGTGTGTTAATTTTATTTTAATAAAATTGTTTTATTGTGTGTATTTTAAGATTGAGAGAGTGAGAGATTGATTTTTTGTTAGTGTTTATTATTATTATTATTATTATTATAAAAAAAAGAGATAAAAGGACAAAATCGTGCAGCTCATTTTTTTTTCCCTTTTCTTTTCTTTTCTTTTCTTCCCTTCTTCTTCTTCTTTCCTTCTTTTCTTCTTCCATCTTTACCAAAAACTAAACCAGCAGCCTGCCACCGACACCTCGCCACCTGTAGCCACCGTAAGTCGCCTCGCCGTCCACCTCCAGCCACCTTAGCCGCCTTCTCTTCTGTCTTCTTCGGTTGCTTTGGTTCGATTTTTGGCCGGTGACTTTTTCGGCGTCCCCAGCCAGAAATCTTTAGTTCTTTAGCTTCCTTATCCTCTGGTCTTCTCAATTTCTTAATTTGTTTAAGGAATTAACTCCGATAAGCTTCTCAAAATTCGGTTTTTAGTTTATGAATTCTTGAGTAAATTATCGGTTTGAGCTTGTATATGATTTTATTAGATGTTGGTGCTTTAGGATTATTTATTGTAGACATTATGAGCTACCTATTGATGATTTTATTTATTTTTCTGAAATTGTTTTGAAATTTGTACTATTTCCGGTGATCGGAGTTACTGTTCCGATACCGTTCCGGTCTCTAGATGAATATATTTTTAATAAATTCTACTAATTATTTTGAGCAAGTTTCTTGAAGAAAGTTTATTAAAGTCATGTATAAAATTTTTATTATAAATTTTTGAAAGTTTATGTGAAAAATGGATTTTTGGAAAAATTAGTGAATTTTATATTTTTGTTGAAATTAATGTAAATTAATATGTTTTAGACAGTATTTGAGTAATAAATGGTATAAACATAATTTTTATAAATTATTTCCTATTTTTAGTTAATTATTACTAATTTTTAAAAAAATATGAATAATAAGTTTAATTATTATTTTAAGCTAAATTGAGTTATTTGTAAATTTTATAATGTATTTAAGTAATTTAAATGGTTATTTAAGGTAAATGTTGATTTAATTGTAAGATTTGAATTATATATGTTTATTAACAAAAATTTAAATATAAGCTACAATTTTACTATTTATTTGAAAATAAATATATTTTACATTTTATTGTGGAAATAATTTGAATTATGATATTTAAATGAGATTTTATGATTTATTGAAAAATTATATTATTTTATTGATTATTGTGAATTTGGAACTCGATTGGAATTATGTGTAGTTTGGGAATTCGACCCGAGTGTGGTTCCGTGAAGTGTATATACGAAGTGTATTTTCTTGCAGGGTCAACTCTACTTTTAGTAGAGGGTTGTCCGTTTTACAAGGGAGACTCTGCCGAATTTTTGGTAGATTTCTCATAAAACGTGACATCGACATGTGTCGTAATTCTGAGTCTAATTAGTATTGTGTCTTAGATCGAGTCAGTTTCGTCATTCCTTCATTTCATGAATTTATTTAATTATTTTACAAGCATATTTTAAATAAATATTATTTATTTTAGAGAACTCCGGGGTACGAGCAATAGCACAAGGGTAGCAGAGAACGCGTCGCCCAACACGCTCAACCTGTGAGTTAATTTTATAGAATGCGTGTTGCATGATTTTAATATATTTTCTTGCAATAAAGAATATCACATGTTTAAAAAGATAAATTATTCGATATGATTATTTATTTATTTAATTGCTTATTTATTTGATTTAAATATTTATAATCCATATTTGATTTGGAGATAATGGCAGAACGTGCTACCTAGTGGGTATCACTAGGACCACATGCGCACGGGTAATATATAGTATATGATATATATGTATATGATTGAGCTCAGATGATGCATTGGTCTCGAGCCAGTAATGATATGAAAAAGGGATGTAACTCGGTTGATGCATTGCTCTTTGGACATCCAATATGGAATAAGTGAAATGACTGTGGCAGTAACTCGGTTGATGTTTTGCTCTCGGGACGGTAGTCACTTGCATTAAGAGATCCGAAAGGCTATTAGAATAATGGTTTAGGGTTCTACCAGTTTTCCACCAAAATGAGCATTTTAAAGATGGTTTTATTTGTGAAGAAGAAAGATGGTAGTCTTCGGCTTGGGGTCGACTACAGATAGTTGAACATGGTCACCATCAAGAACAAATATCCTCTTCCAAGGATTGATGACTTATTTGACCAGCTTCAAGGAGCTCAGTGTTTTTCTAAGATTGATTTTAGGTCAGGGTATCATCAGTTGAGAATTAGAAGTGGAGATGTACGTAAGACTGCTTTTCGGACGAGATATGGCCATTATGAATATTTGGTGATGTTCTTTGGGTTGACTAATGCCCCAACAGCCTTTATAGACTTGATGAATCGGGTATTTAGGCTATACTTGGACCGATTTATGATTGTCTTTATTGATGATATCTTGGTCTATTTAAGAAGTAAGGAGGAGCATGCAAGGCATTTGAGGTTTGTGCTTCATACTTTAAGGGATCATCAATTGTATGCCAAATTTTTAAAATGCGAGTTTTGGTTGGGTCAAGTGGCATTCTTAGGCCATGTGGTATCCAAAGATGGCATTCAAGTGGATCACAAGAAGATTGAAGCAGTTGCAGAATGGTCGAGACCTACAATAGTCACCGAAGTGAGAAGCTTTCTAGGTTTAGCAGGCTATTACAGGAGATTTGTGAAGGATTTCTCCAAGATTGCAGCGCCTTTGACAAGGCTAACTCAGAAGAATGTTAAGTTTGTCTACACTGATAGATGTGAAGAGCACATCTATCAGAATAATGGTTTAAGGTTCTACCAGTTTTTCGCCAAAATGAGTATTTTAAATATTTTATACGAGATTTCATATTAAATTGATTTAATAAGTTTTAAAGAGACTCGATATGAATATTATAGAGAAAAGTAAATGATTTTAATAATCATAATTATTTTATTCTATTTTATTTTAGAAAGAATTTTAATAACTGGTTTTTAAAACCAGCATGCATTTTATACAATTAATTAACTCAGTAAGGTTTGATTCCCCTCAATTTATTTTTTTTAGGACCTTACAGTCAGTCTACTAGTATTCCTCGTTTGCTCAGAGTTCGTTCTTCACTGGCTGCATTGAGTATGTTAATTTAGATTGTGTACTTTGTAATTAAATTTTAGATACCGCAGTAGTTAAATTTTAGATTTGTATTATCGGTATTTTGTTTGTACCTTACTTTTAAGTATTGTATCTGAACTGAAATATTGTATTTAAAGAATATTGTTTTATGCTTTTATAATATTGTGCATTTATTATTTTATTGTTTAATGTATTGTTTATTTCTGCGAAAAATTTTTAAGGCTTGGTACTGGATTTGGTTACCTTATGTATCCCCAATCCCTATTGCCAGTCACGAACCTTCGGTTCGGATCGTGACAAAAGTCACCATTTTATTGTCATATAATCAGTTGCAAACTTATGACAAAATTGAACTAACATTTGTTTATTTTAAAATGGTATATTTTAAGAAAAAAATTTCTCATTAAATTCTTTTTTTTTAATTAAAAGAAATTTAGAGTCATATTAGCAATAAATCATTAAATAATTTTTCAAGATGCTAAAATATTAATTAAAGGGTAAATTGTTATTTGCCCCCTATATTTTGGCCTAATACACTATTTCATCCCTGACATTTGAAAAAATATTTATTTATCCCTGATATTTGCAACATTTAACACTCATTAGTCTTCTGTCAAGGATAAAATAGTGCACGAATTTACAAATGTTAGGGATTAATTAATATTTTTTCAAATGTCAGGGATAAAATAGTGTATTAGGCCAAAACACAGGGGACAAATGGTAATTTACCCTTAATTAAACGAAAATATAGTTTAATATTAAAATAGAAATGATTTTGATAAATCTTTTAAAAAAAATGTTAAAATTATTAAAAGTTGTGAAGTTGATGATTTTTTCTTATAAATTTTAGAAAAATATATTAAATTTGTTTAAAGATGTAAAATTCAAGATTTCTGAAATAAATATTAAAAAAATATGCTAAAATTATTAAAATTTATGAAGTTAAGATTATTTTAGATAATTAAGTCTTTTTTTATAAAAAAAAATTCCAAATAAACATGTCTCAATCATTTTTTTAATTTCTTAACTTTTAACATCCACATAATCAATTTCCACTTTAAAAAAAAAAGTTTCTGAATTTGTCCATTAATACCATCAATAACAAAGTACCATCTCCAACATAGCCGCATGGTGCCGCTGCCATCACCACTCTTAACATAACACCACCGCTTGTTAAGATTTTGTAATATAAACACGCAGTGAAAAATAAAATTTTAATCATGAAATCCTCATAGGATCCATATAATTCGATTAAATCTTTCAAAAGAATTCCAAAATCTTACCAAGATAAACTCAAGGCAAGATATAGTTGGAAGGATGAGAGAGTGTTCGTGTCATGGCACCCTACCTCAAGCTTTTTATATATTTGTCGGATTAAGACGCCGCCAATTCAGTCACACCCTCTACTGGTATCCATACAAATAGAACACCCAAAATGATGTTGGTGTGCTAGCACCTTTTTGAAAGTCTTCACTTTACTGTTTGTATATTTATTTTCTTTTCATAAAAGAAATAACAAGAGATGAATGGATTAAGTTGTAGAAACCCTAGAGAAAGAGATATATATAATTAAAGCCCTCATCGACCCCTTGCATTGCCAAAGGGAGAAAATGAATAAGGGCCGACTTCTCCAACTCTTAACCCTCTGAGTTACTGGTTTGAATTTCCAACCAAAAGAAGGAATAAGTCAGTGTTCAACTCTGCGGGTTAGCTGGTTGGAAGGGATTGCTTTCTATCATCCATTTTTTCTCTTAGCAAAGTAGGTTCAAGTTAAACTTTAGGTTCTATGCTCTTGATTCTTGAGGGAAGGTTTCCCCTTCTTAGGTAGAGAAAAACTGCTATATATATTCACAATAAGTATTATTGTCTTTTTGTCACATGATATCCCGATTGAACATAAAGCGTGGTTCATGTTATCCTTATATTATTTAATTATATTAGTTTTTCTATTCTAAATAAACTGATATTGATAACTCTTCATTAGTTCATTTTGCCATAGCATGACCATGCATTTTTCTTCAGTCTAACTTATCGAGGGGTCCACAGATCAGAATAAATGAGACAAATTCATTCTCAATCACTCACATTCCTTACATAACTCATTTTATATCCAATGACAATCTATTTCATCATCCTATTAAAAATGATGTTTAAATGTCTCAAAAAATAGAACTTATTATATAGAAAACCATGGTGATTTCAAGTTAGAGGACTAAAATAATACTACCGTAATGAGAATCACTTATAATAATTATCCATGTAGTATTATCATATTGGGTCATTCCAGTACATCATTTCTAAAATATGTACCTATAAGTTGACTTAGTACCTCATATACATGATTAACAAAATATAATCATCAGTTAACTTCATACTAATACTAGTTTTCATTCATTATTATTCCAACAATAATGATTGACTAGGGACAATTTAGAATAGAATTGAAGTTTCACTTAAAAGTTTTACTATCAAGTCACATAGTTGATGATTTAGGCAAAATTAACTATTCAAAAAATTTATTAGAATCAACAAAAAATGGAACTGCCTCTTTATTAATAAAATGAAAAAATTTGGCCATTAAGTAATTGGCTTAGGAGCATATTATTAATTACTAACACTGTCACCACCTCAACACAACATCATTGCCACCACCACATCTACACAACAACAAAACATTAACAAGAAGATAATAACAATAATAACATCATTATCCTCCATAAAAAGAGAAAAAAAAACACTTACCACAACAATTCGACACCTCAAAACATAAAATAACACTCAAAAAATGCAACTTTCATTTTTTTTAAAATACGGTGTTTCAATTTGTGAGTTTTCATTTGTCACAACCATCACCTATGAGTCACACTACAAGTCTTGCTGGCAAAATAATATCATTTCACACTTTTCATACTTTTTTAGCATTACATATTGCAGATGGTAGGGTTTAGCGCATGTCCAAGTGTTGGCGACCACGACACTATGCAAGCTCAGGGCCTGCTAGGAAATACATAATGGGCTTAGCCCCAAAATGGAGATGGAGTCCCCACCTGGATAAAAGCCAGGACACACTATATAATAACTAGATTCCATGGAGGTTCCCAGAAACCGTCATCAGAGATCGAGTTCGAAAATTGGGTATAGGCTTTTGAATGCCCACCCAACCTTGCGGTTAGCCTCCGTGTGTGTTTTGTATTTTATTACCTTTGATTATTTGATTATTTTCTTATTATTGGGTGGATTGCAAGCAATTTTACAATTTAATCTAAGTTTGCACATTAATAATTTTACATGCTTATTGACCCGACACATATCATAAATATTTGATAATAAATAATAAAGGGAAAATGATTAGGGATTACAACACTTTGTATCATTAAAAGAGGAATAAACTGAAAATAAACCAAAAATAAACCCATGGTAAATCATAAATAAACCTCTCAAGAACTAATTAAGGAGATGATCTCCTAGTGATTAAAAAAACCACTCTAAGATTCCTGTAAAACTCGGAGGATTAGACTTTTTACAAATAAAAGAAACTATGAAACAACAAAGAAAATCCAATCTTGTTAGCTTCATACATAATAAACACAAATACTTAAGCAAATATAAACAAATAGTTGATTAAATGCAATATATTGACTAATTGTGTGCAATACGAGATATATGACAGGGAACATACATGAAATATGACAAATTAAACAAAATAAGCATACTATACGAAAGCAGAATCATACAGAATTCTGGCCAGGAGGCAATCGCCTCTTTGAAGAGATGTCGCCTCCTGGCCAAAAGGCGACCTAAGATCGCAATATCACAAAGGGGCGACGCATCTACGAAGAGGTGTCACCTCTTCAACAAAACACAGCAGATCACATATTTCTTAAAACTTAAGCAATCTCCTAAACAAGTTTAAATGAGCAAAGCTCTATGTAAATACACAAAATATACAATCTATACTCAATACTTCATGCAATCATACACTCAGATGGTCATAAACTTAATAACAAGTAATGGAAACTAAGAAATGAATGCCTAAAGTGAAATGAAGAGCTTTAAAACTTGAAAATTGAAGCTCTCACTAATTGAACACATTTGATGCACCTAACTAAGCCCCCATAGCTTAATTTGTTGTTTTTTATGATCTTGGATGCAAGAACTCCTTCTTCCTTCTCAAGGATTTGAATTCTCAAACCAAAACTCTTCTTCTTCTTCTTTTTTTTCCTCTTTTCTCTCTTTTTTCTCTTGTCTTTTTTTCTCCCCAGCTCCCTTTTTTAAGAATAGCCAACCTCTCCCCTCTTAAAACCAACTCCTACCCCCTTTAAGCAAACTCTCTTTTTCTTCCAATCCCCAAAACTAAGACCAAATATCCACCTTTTATTCTTCATCATTGCCTCTCCTCTTTTTTCTCATTTCTTTCCCTTCCAAGTCTTATTTTCACGTACAAATTTCAAGATTAGAGATAAGTGGGCCCTCCCTATGTGTAATGAGGCAAAAATACATTTAATGCAAAGTAGGTCAGCTACTAAAGAGGTGTCGCCTCTTCGGGCCCAGGTTTAAGGGGCGTCACCTCTTTACTGGGCCTTAATTGGGCCTGGGCTAATGGGCTTGGGCCTTCGTTGGGGGCTGGTCAAACTGATGGTGTCTACAGTTTGCCCCCTTGATTTTTCAAAAACTAGATTTTTGAAATAACTTTTTCAAAAAAGCAACATGCATAATAAACAATAAGAATGACATATCTGACCTGCAAGCTTCACTTGGGTCATTAGCTTCTAGAATTCATACCCAAAAGGTAGAACTTTATCTCGAAACATGACCGTGATGCTCGGGTTTTTCTGGCCCGATTAGTCACTCATTATAGTTGAGAGGGTAACCCCAACTTTTCCTAGCCCGATCAATTACTCATTATAGTTAAACATGAATCTCGAGCCTTTCTGATGTGAGAAGTCACTCAGTAAACAAAAAGGTGAAATGTAACCGTGTTCCTCAGGTTTTTCTGGCTCGATCAGTTACTCATTAATATTTGAGGCGTGATTCTCGAGTTTTTCTGGCTCGAGAAGTCACTTAGTAGAAAAGATAGAAACGTAGCCATGTTCCTCGGGTTTTCCTAGCCTAATTAGCCACTCATTAATAGTTTAACATGAATTTCAGGTTTTACTGGCCCGATCTTCACTCAGTAGAAAAAAAAGATGAAAATGTGACCATAATCCTCAAATTTTTCTTGCCCGATCAACCACTAATTAATAGTTGGGGCGTGATTCTAGGGTTTTTCTGGCCCGAGAAGTCACTTAGTAAAGAAAAGATATACTTTGGGGATACAACCCGACTAAACATCCTTGACACGGGCACTTTGAGAATTTAAACCTGACTAGACACTCTTGACACGCGCACTTCAGGGATTCAAACCTAACCATATGCTTCTTTACAATATGCACTTCAGGGATTCAAACCCAACCAGACGCTTCCTTATAACGCGCTCTTCAGGGATTAAAACCTGACCAGACGCTTCTTTATAATGCATACTTCGGGGATTCAAACCCGACCAAATGCTTATTTGCAATGTACACTTCAAGGATTCAAACCCGACCAAATGTTTCTTTACAAAGCGCACTTCAAAGATTCAAACCCGACCAGACATCCTTGACACGTGAATCCTTAGAATTTTATTCCTGAGAAGTTACTCATAGAAATGTGTGCAGTCAGCCTCAGGGGCGTCAAGCAAGAACAAACAACAAGTGCCATATAGCCTTAGAGGCATCAGGCAAAAATAAACAACAAGTTTCATATAGCCTCAGGGGCATCAGGTGGAGACAAACAACAAATACCATATCGCCTCGGGGCCATCACGCAAAGATAAACAACTAGTGTTATATAGCCTCAAAGGCATCAGGCGAGAACAAACAACAAGTATAGCCTCAAGGGCGTTAGGCAGGAACAAACAACAAGTGCCGTATAGCCTCGGAGGCATTAGGTAGGAACTAACAACATGTGCCATATAACCTCGGAGGCATCAGGAAAAGACAAACAACAAGTGTCGTATAGCCTAAGGGGCATTAGGAAAAGACAAACAACTAGTACTATATAGCCTCAGGGGCATCAGACAAGAACAAACAACACGTGTCGTATAGTCTCGGAGGCATCAGGCGAAGACCAACACCATATAGCCTCGGGGGCATCAGGCAGGAATAAACCACATGTGTCGTAAAGCCTTGGAGGGGTCAGGCAAAAACAAACAATAAATGCCATATAGCCTCAGGGGCGTCAGGTGAAGAAAAATAATTAGTGCCATATAGCCTCAGGGGCATTAAACGAAGACAAACAATAAATACCATACAACCTCGGGGGTGTCAGGTGAAGACAAATAACTAGTGCCATATAGCATCGGGGGGGTTAGGCAGGAACAATCAACAAGACAAGTGATGTAGCCTCCGGGGCGTAAGGCAAGAACAAATAACAAGTGTCGTATAGCCTCAGGGGCGTCAGGCAGGAATAAACAACAAGCGCCATATAACCATTAGGGGCGTCAGGCTAAAAATAAAATAAGTCGTATGGCCACGCAGGAGTCAGGCCAAATAACTAAAGCAAAAGATCACCCTATACACCGAAGATAGCTTCATATGCAGAAAAGTTCAAAACTGGTGTATGCATGATTCATGATCTTTGAAGGCTTTCAAAAACTAATAATATAAGCTCGTATGCACTGTTTTGTGAAAGACATGCATTACTCTAATGTCAACATGTATGAAATGTCAAAATAATTCTTTACAAAAGATTCATGTATGCAAGAACTAAGGGAAATCAGAAATCTTGAATGATTTGGCCAAGTGCCTTTTCTGTTTAAGAAGAATCTTTGGGAAATGGCCCTTCTTATATCAAAGAATCCAAATTCAAAAATTAGTCTGTCAAAGATTGTCGTTGAGACTGACGTATCCAAATGGAACAGAAATTAAGACCCTCACATGATCAAATTGGGATGATGACAACAAATGCCCCCAACTTGGTTTCCTTCTTGGTATGTTTTATTGTCGTAAGATAGTTGTACTTGACCTTCTATGTAGAAGAGACTCTATCTACCCCCAGTTTAAGAATTTGTTGAAAGATTCTATAACTCTTAAGGTTCAACATGTCATATGATCTTGAAATCTCACCCCGGTTGAAGAATTGATGGACTCCATCACTATTGCACCACAAAATAAAATCTTATAAGCTCTTGAATTGTTCTTCTCATAATGAAAGTGCAACCAAATTTATTTTATATTCCCTTTTTTGCCTAGGTCGCGCTCTTTTTAAAAGTTTTCGAACCTAGCTGGCTCTTTCATTTTTTTCTTCTTTTATTTTCCCTCTTTTGCCTAGGTCGCTCCCTTTTTGGGAGTTTTTGAACCTAGTTGGGTGGTTGTAAATTCATATTGATGATTGACCATTGTTTCGATGTCCATATCGCCATTTCAGTTGCTGATCACTCAACACTCTTGTTGCTGATTATCGACCGTTGATGTCATCTGCACCATTGATTGCTGCCAAGTTGATGATAAAATCCATGTCTGACACTTCATGTGCTAACATAAATCATGCCCATTTGAAATGACTACTCTTTCATTACAACCATGCATGCTACATTATACTTGTTATTGATCAGCCCTTCATAGGTTTTTTTACCAACTATTTTTCAGCTCAGATTTGGTGGAAATTTTATGATTGAGGTTTTGAGTTTAGCATTATGAGGATTTTTGAAGGGTTATACAAGATCGACTTTTCAAATATGGGAGGCACAAAATTTTTTCTTCTCTTATTTCCTTCCTTTCACCTCTTTTTCTTTTATTTCTTCTCTTCTTTTCTTTTTCCTTTCCATGTTTTTTTCTTTTCTTTCTTTCTTTCTTTCTTTCTTGGTGAATATGGTGAATTTATTTAGGGAGAAGCTGAGGTCAAAACTACCCCAAAGAAAAATTAAAAGTCAACTCTGACATTTAGTCCTTTTGATGTGTTTTTTTTTTCTTTTTCCTTTTCTTTTAAATCTCTCTCTCATTCAAGCATAAGATAGCATGCACAATCATAATGAATTCATAATCAAGTAATTTAGACAATCAGACATCCATTTGCGCTACAGAAAAAGTTACAGCCAAGCATTGTTCTGAATTATTGTAGTATAAAAAAAACAAACATTCAAAGATAAATTATCATTCATCAGAGTTCAAATCCAAATCAACTTCAACTTTTACTCCGAAATGGTAGATCTTTTTGAAGTTCCTTATGCCCATGTCCTTCAGTTTATCAGCTAGAGGTGGAACACATGCTTCTATGGCTATGACTAACTGGTCAGATTTTGCAGGTTAGTGCTTCATTTGGGCCAACTTTCATCTGCACCTAGTCAGAAAGCTTGTGAAAGGTTCATTTAATTCTTTTGTCGTATTATGTAGCTCTTGGAGAGATACTTTAAATTGTGAATTCAGCCCATATTGCTTGATGAAGGCTAAACATAGCTCCTTCCAGTCTTTTTAAACATGTGCATCTAGAGTATAATACCACTTGATAGCAACTCCTTCCAAAGATAATGGAAATTGTTTGATGATCTGAGCTTTAGACAACTTAGTGGCCTTCATGTAGGTGACATACTACTTTAGGTGGAAGTGAGGATCATTAGTGCTGGAATACTTCTTCATGCTTGGCAATTGGTATTTTGGGGGCAATGGTTCTTCCTTCAAATCCAAGTCTGCATCCAAGTCAGCAAAGCTAGGATTAAGCTCATGCTTTTCATTGCAGTTTGCAGCTGATCCACTTGCCTCCTCATATCTTTCATCTATTCTAATTCAATTGGATCTATCGGTGCCTTCAATTTTTCTTTGATTGGCTCATGGACAACAGTTCTAGTTTCAAAGTCTTTTTCATTGGAGGGCATCTTTCCTACCATCTCAGCAAATATGTCTTTGACCATCAGTCGCATGTCTTCCTTGATCTCTTTCTTGAAAGATTCAAAGTCAAAATTAAAGGGTCCTGACTTTCTGCTCCTTTGTAAAATGGTCTCAATTATTTGATTGGATCATTGATATTGGCGGGCCAAATTCACCTTTAATTTGCTTCCAAATAAGGAGAGGCTTATAGCTAAGAAAAATGCATTTTTTTTTTCATTTTTTTTGAAAGAAATCACAATGGATGTCATGTATGCATGAAATGTAGATTCACCTTAACATTAAAAGAAATAAGCACATATTTAATTTACATGTAACACATAACAAGACAAAGCTCCTAAAGTTATACCTCCACCCTTATTTCTTCCACACGCGTATTCAATGGCGAGTTTTTTATCCTAGGATTGTTGGCCTGGTTTTGATTATCAACAGGGGATAACAAAATCGATGGATGTAATAAATCTCTCAAGATGAGGCAGACAAGTAGCAATTCTTTGTAATAAAACCAAAGTTCATGTTCCATACGCCGTAATGGGCATGAAAGGCCTATCTTGGCATGGGCCATAGTGGGCATGAAAGGTCCAACTTGATATAATCCAATTATAATGGGCTTGGATTTTATTACAAGAATTGCTATGTGGAATAAAATGCATGCAATTTAGAAAAATCTTAGTGGGAGTTGCTAAGTTATTGTAAACACCCGAATTTATTTTACAAATATTAAAATATATTTTTGAAACTTGTAGTATTAATAAATGTTTTATTAATATTAAGATTATTATTTTGTGAAATTAAATTTGAATAATTGGTGATGAGAATATTTATAAAAGTGTGTTAATTTTATTTTAATAAATTCTTTTATTGTGTATACTTTAAGGTTAAGAGAGCTAAATTTGATTTTTATTTTAGTATTCTATTATTATTATTATTATAAAAGAAAAGGGGGACAGCAGCAAAAAAAAAACGTGCAGCTTCAAAAATTTTTTTATTTCTTTCTTCTTTTTCCTTTTCTTCTTCTTTCTTTCTTTCTTTCTTCTTCCTTCTTATTCCCTCGCTAGAAACTGAACCAGTCAAGCTAGCCACCTTCGCCGTTCCCTCGCCGCCGTCCAGCAGCCGCCTTCTCTTCTCTCTTCTCTCGGTGTGGTCCGGTTCATTTTCGGCCGGTTTTCATTTTCTTGGCCAGTGACTTTTTCGGTGTCCCCAGCCGGCAAGCTTGAGTTCTTTAGCTTCCTCATCCTTTGTGCTACTCAATTCCTTAATTTGTTTAAGGAATTAACTCCGGTAAGCCTCTTAAAAATTGATTTTTCGATTATGTGTTCTTGGACTAAATTGTTGGTTTGAGCTTGAATATGATTTTTTAGGTGTTGGTGCTTTAGGACTATTTGTTGTAGAGGTTATGAGCTACCTATTGATGATTTTAATTTATTTTTCTGAAATTGTTTTGAAATTTGTACTATTTCCTGTGATCGGCGTTACTGTTCTGGTATCATTCCGGTCTCGGGATGAAAATATTTTTTATAAATTCTAATAATTATTTTGAGAAAGTTTTGTGAAGAAAGTTTATTAAAATTATGTATAGAATTTTTATTATAAATTTTTGAATGTTTATGTGAAAATTGAATTTTTGGAAAAATTAGTAAATTTTATATTTTAGTGGAAATTTTTGTTAATCAATATGTTTTAGACAATATTTGAGTAACAAATGGTATAAATTTTTTTTTATTAATTATTTCCTATTTTTAGCTAATTATTAGTAATTTCCGGAAATATATATAAATAATAAGATTATTTATTATTTTAGGCCTACTTGAGTTATTTGCTAATTTTATAATGTATTTAAGTAATTTAAATGATTATTTGCAATAAATGTTAATTTAATTGTAAGATTTGAATTATATATGTTTATTAATGAAAATTTAAATATAAGCTAGAATTTTACTATTTATTTGAAAATAAATAGTTTTTATGTTTATTTATGGAAATAAATTAAATTATGGTATTTAAATGAAATTTTATGATTTTTGAAAATTATATTATTTTGTTGATTATTGTAAGGTCGGAATTATGTGTAGTTTGAGAGTCCGACCCGAGTGTGATTTTGTGTAGAATTTTCGAAGTGTGTTTTCGTGCAAGGTCGACTCTACTTTTAGTACAGGGTTGTCTGTTTTACAAGGGAGACTCTGTCGAATTTTTTGTAGATTTCTCGTAAAGCATGACATCGACTTGTGTCGTAATTTTGAGTTTGTTTAGCATTGTGTCTTAGATTGAGTCAATTCCTTCATTTCATGACTCTATTAATTTTCGAGAAATTTTCATGAATTTATTTATTTTATTTTACGATCATATTTTAAATAAATATTATTTATTTTAGAGAACCCCGGGGCACGAGCAGTAGCATAAGGGCAGCAGAGAACGCGTCGCCTGACACGCTCCACCTGTGAGTTGATTTTATAAGATGTGTGTTGTGTGTGTTTAAGTAAAATTTTCTAGTAATTAAAATAAAGTATGTTTAAAAGATAAATTATTGATAAGAATTATTATTGATTGAATTGCTTATTTATTCATTATTTAATGAATTATTTATTTATTTGATTAAATATTTATAATCCAAATTTATTTGGAGATATTGGTAGAACATGCTACCTAGTGGGTATCACTAGGACCACGTGCACACAAGTAAAATCTTAGTATATGATATATATATGTAAATGATTAGAGCTCGGTTGATGCATTGCTCTCGGGCCGGTAAATGAAATGAAAAAGGGATGTAACTCAGTTGATGCATTGCTCTTGGGCCATCCAATATGTAATAAGTGAAATGACTGTAGCAGTAACTCGGTTGATGCTTTGCTCTCGGGACGACAGTTACTTAGATTAAGAGAGCCGAAAGGCTATTAGAATAATGGTTTAGGGTTCTACCAGTTTTCCACCAAAATAAATATTTTAAATATTTTTATGAGGATTTCATATTAAATTGATTTAAGAAGTTTTAAAGAGACTCAATATGAATATTATCGAGAAAAGTAAATGATTTTTTAATTATTATAATTATTTTATTCTAAAAAGGGTTTTAATAACTGGTTTTTAAAACCAGCACACATTTTATAAAATTGATTCACTCAGTGATGTCTAATTCCCCTCAATTTATTTTTTCAGGACCTCACAGTCAGTCTACTAGTACCTCTACTTTGTGTCAAGTTCGTTCTTCGCCGACTGCATTGTATATGTTAATTTAAATTGTGTACTGTGTAATTGAATTCTAGACACCGTAGTAGTTAAATTTCAGATTTTTATTATCAGTATTCTGTTTGTACCCGACTTTTAAATATTGTATTTGAATGATATTGTATTTAAAGAATATTATTTTATGCTTTAATATTGTGCATTTATTATGTTTTATTGTTTAATATATTGTTTATCCGCGAAAAATTTTTTAGGCTTGCTACAGGATTCGGTTACTTTTTGTATCCTCATTCCCTAGTGCCGGTCACGAACCTTCAGTTCGGGTTGTGACAGTCATTACATGAGTTGAGTCAAGGGTAATAAGCTACGGCTCCCATAGCTATATACATCCATTACATCTCCCCACTCAAGGTTCCGTGCGACATGGAAGTATATGCCATGAGTGACAATAATCAAATACTTCACCACCAGGTTTGAGTGAAATGCAGGTAACGCAGCAAAGGTTATTGTCGAGTTATTTGGGACTTGTGTGCTCATTATGTGAAATTTGTAGTGAATGCAATAAAATGCAAAGGAAATAAGGAAATAATCAAGAATGATAATTTACAAAACAATGGAATTAGTTTCTCTATCCCTGGTGGAGTCGCCACTGTAGGTGGCGGGGTTTAGCGTGCATCCACGTATTGGCGACCGTGACACTATCTCAAGGCCTGCTAGGAAATACATAATGGGCTTAGGCCTAAAATGGAGATGGAGTCGTCACCTGGATAAAAGTCGAGACACACTATACAACAACTGGATTCCACGGAGGTTCCCAGAAGCTGTTATCAGAGATCGGGTTTGAAAACTGGGTATGGGCTTTTGAATGCCCACCCAACCTTGCGGTTTGCCTCCGTGTGTGTTTTGTATTTTATTACCTTTGATTATTTGATTATTTCCTTATTATTGGGTGGATTGTAAATCCTTCCAATTTTACAATTTAATTCAAGTTTTCACATTAATCATTTTACATG
The DNA here is from genome assembly GCA_949671775.1 of Mallotus repandus. NCBI lineage: Eukaryota > Viridiplantae > Streptophyta > Magnoliopsida > Malpighiales > Euphorbiaceae > Mallotus > Mallotus repandus. The sequence goes on from CATIWM010257744.1 coordinate 19,372, forward strand.
CTTATTGACCAGACACATATCACAAATATTTGGCAATAAATAATAAATGGGAAAGGATTAGGGATTACAACACTTTGTATCATTAAAAGAGGAATAAACCGAAAATAAACCAAAGATAAACCTACGGTAAATCATAAATAAACCTCTCAAGAATTAATGAAGGAGATGATCTCCTGGTGATTAAGAAAACCACTCTAAGATTCTTCCAAAACTCGGAGGATTAGACTTTTCACAAATAGAAGAAACTATGAAACAACGAAGAAAATCCAATCTTGATAGCTTCATACATAATAAACATAAATACTTAAGCAAATATAAACAAATAGTTGATTAAACGCAATATATTGACTAATTGTGTGCAATATGAGATATATGATAGGGAACATACTTGAAATATGGCAAATTATACAAAATCAGCATGCTATACAAAAGCAGAATCATACATAATTATGGCTAGGAGGCAATCACCTCTTTGAAGAGGTATAGCCTCCTGGCTAAGAGGCGACCTAGGATCATAATATCACGAAGGGGCAACGCCTTTAGGAAGAGGCAACGCCTCTTCAACAAAATACAATAGATCACATATTTCTTAAAACTTAAGCAATCTCCTAAACAAGTTTAAATGAGCAAAGCTCTATGCAAATATATAAAATATACCATATATACTCAATACTTCATGCAATCATACACTCAGATGATCATAACTCAATAACAAGTAATGAAAACTAAGAAATGAATGCTTAAAGTGAAATGAAGAGCTTTAAAACTTGAAAATGGAAGCTCTCACTAATTGAACACGTTTGCTGCACCTAACTGAGCCCTCAGAGCTTAATTTGTTGTTTTTGATGATCTTGGATGCAAGATGTCCTTCTTCCTTCTCAAGGATTTGAATTCTCAAGCCAAAACTCTTATTCTTCTACTCTTTTTCCTCTTTTCTCTCTTTGCTCTCTTTTCTTTTTTTCTCCCCAGCTCCCCTTTTTTAGAATAGCCAACCTCTCCCCTCTTAAAACCAGCTCCTACCCCCCTTTAAACAAACTCTCTTTTTTCTTCTAATACCCAAAACTAAGACAAAATATCTACCTCTTATTCTTCATCATTGCCTCTCCTCTTTTCTCTCATTTCTTTCCTTTCCAAGTCTTATTTTCATGCACAAATCTAAAGATTAGAGATATATAGGCCCTCCCTATGTGTAATGAGGCCAAAAATGCATTTAATGTAAAGTAGGTTAGCTACTGAAGAGGTGACGCCTCTTTGGACCCAAGTTGAAGGGGCGTCGCCTTTTGGGAAGAGGCGATCGCCTCTTTACCAGGCCTTAATTGGGCCGAGGCTAATGGACTTGGGCTTAGGTGTTTAGACATTTAGGTTATGGGTTTAAGCTTCACATTTTAGGCTCTCGAGTTCATTCTCGAGAAGGTTTTGGGTCCTCTTGCATTCAAAATTTTGACTTGCTCATCATTGGACCTTCGTTGCAGGCCGGTCAAATTGAGGGTGTCTACACATATATAGCACTAGTCAATATTGCTCAACACTTGAAATGATGTTGAAATTTGGTATAGCCAATGTTTGAGTGTGGTAATTCATTCCAAGGTGTTGGCACCAATAAATAGGCAAAGGATATAGTAGTG
>CATIWM010257823.1:0-11420 GCA_949671775.1 Mallotus repandus
AATTTTGGGTACTTTTTGTTGAAAATATTTTAAAAGTGCCTTTTTATGTAAATTTCACTTTTGGATTTGGTGTGACGGGTATATAAATTGAGCCCGACTCTATACAACATTTTCAAACTGAACATAAAAAGAAAGCCCAACATTTGTTTGACATGCCATCTTGAATTTGGTTTGATGGGCTTATAAATTGAGCCCAATTCGTGACAACATTTTGTATTTGGTTTGTGGCACACCCGTACTCTTACTTTAAGTATAATTGCATTCATTATGCATTTCATTTACATAAAATATATTAATTTAATTTAAGTATAAGTTAGTATATATATATATAGATATAGTTTTAGAGGAAATGACTCAAATGGAGTAAATGATTGAATAATTGAAAGCTTGAGGATTTATAGGTAACTTAAGTATTTCATTTAGGACCAAAAAGAGTATTTTACATATTATTTAAATATTTTTTTTAGATATACCTTCCTACATCGTGACTTTATAGCCATAGAAAAAAGGAAACAAAGAAAGAAGACTTAAGAAAAGAAAAGAGAGTTTAGAGAGTTTCTTGATTTCTTCAAGTTGAGCTGAATTATACAAAAGGGATTTGAAGATCTAAATCAATTTCATACTGTAATCGTTATCCCTAAAGCTTTAGTGCTTGATTTGGTAAGTATTTTAAGTATTTTTGTTGATTTAATTTGGGGTTCTTAGGTTGCAGATTTTGGGTTCTTAAATTCTGGTTTATCAGTCTCTGTAATTTGATCATGTCTTGAGATAGAGAGATCCAAATTAAGTTTTATTTCATTATCTGGAAACTTTGAAGAGTAATCTAAAATTGTTATTCTTTGAGCTTGATCTGATTCAGTCTCTATGTTAGGTAGATAAGAGAAAAACTTTTATTGCTCATTCTGTCAGCTTATTTGAATTAGTTGTAATTTGTTATCTATAATTAATTTTTTGGTTATCCAATTAATCTAAAATTTTTACAGAATATTATAGGCATATATATCTAATAATGATTCAAATTTCAGCTCAAAATTCATTTTCTATAAGTCCCAGAAATGTTTCAAAGTTAGCTTGTAAACCAGGTTTACAAAGTTCATGAGTTAAGAACTAGTCTCGGTATTTCTAGTATATCTTGAACTAGGAAACTAAAAATTAAGTTTTGTTTAATTCTGGGAAAACTTGAAATATTTGTCTAAAACTTTTTAGTTTTGAATTGGAGCTGATTTTCATCTGTAACATGGTCAACAAAGGTCATACTTTTAGTTGCTCTATCTCCCAGGAATATTGAAGCTAATTATGTTGAGCTATCCTTAAGCCATTTAATAGTTGAGAAATTGTAGTAAAAGTTTTATTTAAGATACTAGACATATATATCTGAGTCTGGTTAAAATTTGAGGCTAAAATTCTATTTCTATAAGTCATAGTGATTTTTATAATTTAGGCCTGAAAACAGCTATTTTGGAGTCAATGAAGCTGAATTGTAGAATTAAGATTAATTGCATTTTATGCATATCATTTGGGGACTGCATGGTTAGAGTAGTATGTGAGATTATTATATTAATGATTTATAAATGAAATTGTATATTTTAGGTGCTGGAAAAGGCAAGGAAAGTGCAGGTGCACATTAAACAAATTTGGTGTACTGGTGAGTAGATGTTCAAGCCTTTTAAATATTTTTATAACAGCAATAAAATGATATTTTTATGTTGTTTTATGAACTTGAATTGATGTACTAAAATGTTTCAATTCAGTTTGGTTACTACTTCAATTACGTGAAGTATTTAAGCTTTGAAACAATAATGATTTCAAGTGTGGAAGTTAAATGTATTATTAATACATGCTTTGTTTTGTAACCTGATTTGAAGTTTTTATTTACTTGGTGATTTAAATAAATTTATGCATTACATGGTTTCTCTCATCTTTGAATTATGATGAAGATTGTTTGATTTTGAATGGTTATTGAACCATAAATATGATAATATTGTTTTGATTTATTATTTGGAGGAAATGGTATTTGATTTGTCTATTACTACCCTATATGAGATGTGTGAATGTGCTGAGGTGATATACGTACATTTGAGATTTTTGATGGTTGTTATTGAGCAATAAACAACAGGGCATTTAATTACAGGACGGTGAAGGTAGAAGGGATGTTCCGTGCTAATGTAGTCGGAGGGTTAGCCTTCAAGTGTGCCTAGAGAGTGAAGCTTGTGATGGCTTGTATGTTATGGAAAAACTATGATGCTTATTGTAGGGATGGTTAATACTTGTGAAAGATTATTTTGATCATTGAAAATCATATGTTTAATTCAACTAAGTTTTGTATAAGTTTGAAGGCAATAATGGCCTTGATATTTCAAGTGGATTATAATAAGATTTTTCAAATACTCTATTATTAGCATTTGAGAAGTTAAATGTGTTTGGTTTAACCAAATTTTTTTCTACTTGATATATCTATTCACTGAGTATTTCTGTACTCATTTTACTCTGTTTTAAAAATATTTTCAAATAGCAGGGTTTGATAGTTGGTGAACAGAGTTGAGTGAGTGTAGATAGAAGTTCAAAATAAGGTTGGCCAACATCCTTGTCAATGAAGCCTTGTATTTTATTTATTTATTTTTTTTAGTCTTGTTTTTATATGTACTGTAAAAGAGTATATGGTGGCTAAGTTATATGTAATATAACAGTTTAGAAAATATGTTTGATATTACCTTAATGATATTTTCATTACTATCTTTCTAGTTACAAGGAGTAATATCATTTTAACTTTCTTTAAAATCATGATGAAATTTCCTATATTATCTGATTATTGTAATATATATTTTACTATTTATAAATACATATTTTACTATTCATAAATACATATAGTACTATTCATAAAATCGTATTTTACTATTTATATATACATAATTTTTTTTAAAAAAAAAATTTAATCTTCAATTGTAACGTGTGAACAAGACTAAACTTTTAAAAGATATTAATTTAAATTCTCTTTCCAAATATAATGATATTTATAATATATTTAAACTAAATTAAATAGTTTGTTAATGATTGGGGTTTAAACGTCCATCTCGGGTTATGTGAGACGAGATGTGATAGTTTGATAGGCCTATAAATTGCAATACTATGATGTGCCTAACAATTGGCCCAATATTGGTTTGATGGGCATACAAATTGAGCCCATTATTGATTTGATGAGCCTAAAATTTGAGCCCAATTTGATGGGCCAAAAATTAAACCCAATATTATTTTTAATGGGCCATGGAATGAGCCAAAAATTGCTTTGTTGGGCCAATAAATTGAGCCCAGTATTGTTTTTATAGGCTAAAAAATAATGCGCATTATTAGTTTGATAAGCTTATAAATTGAGCCCAATATAAGTTCATTAATGAAATGAGCCTAAAGCCAGAAAATACTTATAAATTGGGCCAACATACTGAGTCTAATATTGGTATGATAGGTGTACAAATTGAGCCTAGCAGTGGTATAACAGTTGTTATACCATGGACCCCTGTCCATAATACAATATGGACCAAGGGTCCACCACACGTGCGAGCGTCTTTCTCCCTTTTTTTTTTACGCCTCATCTTTTCTTCTTTTTTTATGCTTTCATATTTTCTTCTTTTTTTCATTTTTTTCTGCGCTCTTATTTTCTTCTTCTTCTTCTGCACTTTCTTCTTTTTTCTAGGCATCTTTTTTTCATCTTTTCTCACTAGCTACAATCTTTGGCCACAACTGAATATCACTGAGCTAAAAAATGATGATTATCTCGTTAATTTTTTTAGCAACGGAGGCACAAAGCTTTTTTGCTTGTCAACCGATGGAAGAAGAGCTGCTTCATGGGTTTACCAATTCTAAGCATCGGTAAATCAATGTAGTCAATGAACTAACGAATTTTTAGTTAACGCTTGATGAATCTGTAGGATTAAATCAATGAATCTGTAGGCTTAAATCAATGTATTTTCTCAAAGGTGAAAGTGACCCTGCTGAACTAATGAATTTGTAGTTAACACTTGATGAATCTGTAGGCTTAGATCAATGAATCTCTAGGCTTATATCTTTCTAATTCAATCAATTTTTCTTGCATCTTCTTTAACTAATTCTTTCGGTTCTTTTTAGCTTGTTTACCCAGCATTCATCCAAGCATCTATAAATCAATATAGTCAATGAACTAATGAATTTGCAGTTAATGCTTGATGAATTTGTGGGCTTAAATCAATGAATCTGTAGGCTGAAATCAACGTGTTTTCTCAAAGGTGAAAGTGACCCACTGAACTAATGAATTTGTAGTTAACACTTGATGAATCTGTAGGCTTAAATCAATGAATTTCTAGGCTTAAATTAATGTATTTTCTCAAAGGTTAATGACCCTAGTGAAGTCAATGAACCAATGAATTTTTAGTTAACGCTTGATGAATCTGTAGACTTAAATCAATGAATCTCTATGCTTAAATCAATGTATGTTCTCAAAGGTGAAAGTTAAATGAATATCAATAAGAATTGAATAAACTTTGCATTACACGAAAAAAAATCCAACTTCAGAGTTTTAGTTCACTGTACTATATTAGTTAAGATAAAAGAAAGTTTTGCATTTTTTAATCATGGTTCCCTTTCAAATTTTAAAGCTTTTTGTAGTATTTCTTGATCTGCACATTTCGACTAAATTTACGTCAATGGCTTAAGGAATTAGTTAGCTCACTACTTGCACAATACATGCTTCTGCAAATAAGAGTCTGTGTCCATGGCTGTCAACAGGTAGCTTTATTTTTTTACATATTGTTAAACGACAATGCATTTTTTTTATGTTGTCTGCATTGATAGAGTTGAAGGAATAAAATTGGAGTAACCTCTAGTATTTTTGGAACTTGTTAGTGCAAGAAGAAGAAGCTAGTACATTAAAAAAGAAGAAGAAGAAGAAGAAGTTGTTGCGTTAAAAAAATAGGAAGTGTGTTTTCACACGTGTGATGGACCCATGGTCCATATTGCAATATTGATAGGGGTCCATGATATAATTTGCAGTGGTATGATGGGACTATAAATTAACCCCAACACAAGACATGGATGGCATTTTGGTTTAGGTTTAGTGGGCTTAACAATTGAGCCTAATATTGATTTGATGGCCCAAAAATTAAGCCCAATATTTATTTGATAGGCCCAAAAATTGAGCCCAATATTAGTTTTATGGGCCTAAAATTTGAACCCGGTATTATTTTATGGGCTTAAAATTTGAGCCCAGTATTATTTTATGGGCCTATAAATTGAGCACAATATTTTTTATTGGTTAATAAATTGATCCCAATTCTATACAGCATTTTTAGAATGGGCCTAATAATCAAGACCAACAATTGTTTGATATGCCTTCTTGGGTTTGGTTTGATGGGTATACAAATTGAGCCTTGTGTTGGTTTGAGAGGGCCAGATATTGAGCCCAAATTGAGATAACATTTTGTATTAGATTTGATGGGCCTATAAATTGCAATACTATAATTTAGCCCAATATTAGTTCATTAATGAAATGAGCCTAAAGCTGAAAAAGAAATAGAAGATAAAAAAATAAATATAAATTAAAAGTTATTAAATCCTTTTAACCTTCCTAAAAAAAATAAAGTACCCAATTAAATACGAATAACCTTCCTAAAAAATTTAAACCACCCAATAAATATTAATAATTTATCAAAAAAATTAAAATATTTTTATGAGTCAGAAGAAGAAGAAGAAAAAATTGAAAGTGTTATGAAAAAAGATGAATAATGAAAAATTTGTAACCATTAAATTAAAAGCCATTAAATACTGACAATCTACCAAAAAATTAAAGTACCCATTTAATGTCAATAATTTTTTTAAGAAAATTAAACCATTTTCACAAGTATACATCTCCCATATTAATCATTAATAAAAAAAGATTAAAGAAAAACTAAGGTGCCACATAGGAGTGAGAAACCTATACAAAAACTTAATTTTTATATATTTAAATTAGAGTTTTTATGTAGAAAAATTGAAAATATTTATCTTTTTTATGACTCTATTTAAGCAAAATTTTAAATAATATATAATTAAAAATATTTTAATTTTCTTATTAGTGAAACTTTTGAATTTATTGTAAACTAATCGTGAATCCACATTTTAATGGACTGTAAATAATATATATTTTAAATAAATAATTAAATAATTTTAATAAATTAAAACTACAATTTAATTAAATATAAAAATAAGAACTTAAATATGTATTGCAATAATTTTATTTTATTATTTTTACAAAGATTATATATATTTTTAGTATATATAGTTTTAGTAGTAGTAGTAGTAGTAATAATAATAATAAGAGAATAAATAAAATAAAAAATAGAAAATAATTGAAAAAAAGGATGTTTTAATTAGGAAAGGAAGAGTAATATTTTACATGTAATATAATTAGAATGTTTTGCATAGAATAAAACATGTCTATTATAAAATAAGATTTTTTATATTTTTTATAGAAAAATAATGTGAATTTTAATAACTCAACACATAAACTTTTAGCGCAAATTATATCATGGACCCCTATCTATATTGCAATATGAGCCAGGGTCCTTCACACGTGTTTTGTGCCCCTTTTTTTTTATGCCTTTGGTTTTTTTATAGCTTTTGCTTAATGCTTTTGTTCCTTATCTTGCACTCATCACCCCTTTGGCATCTGCTTTTATTGTGTTCAAAACCCATAAGCGCACGAATCGTGAATTGTAGTACAAAAAATATTGTTCCCACGAGGCTTGAATATTGAATACCAATTTTTCTACTTATGTTCTTAGGTAGCAAATCAATAAAGGAATTTAGAAAATCAAGACATAAATCTAAACAACTAAAATTAAAAGAAAACAAAATGGTAAAAATATATAGTTCAGGTTTAGTTTTACTATTCCAATCGGATAATGAACATTTAATTATTAAATATCTTGATTTCAGTTAAGGGTAATTGTTCCAAAATACCTAAAGACTCTCTCGAGTTCAATTAAGCATGTTAAGATTAAAGTTTAACCTACTCCTGTGATTAAGAAGTTAATCAAAACTCATTAAGTTCTGTAACAATTAATTTACCACAGTAGACCCTTGCCTACTGTCATGGTTTCCTGTAGAGCTCGCCTACTCTTATGGTCGAGTGGTCTAAGTCATATGAGTCTTAAGCTGATAAATTTTCCTAACTCTCATGGGTAATCTACTCATAAACATGCAAATAAGCTAGCGAATAATGAAAGCATACATTAAGTGCAACTCATAGAATTAACTGAAAATCAAATTAATAAAACTGTGTTCAATCACATCATATAATAGCTACTCCTAGCCAAAACCCTAAAATAAAGTTTAGCCAAACATGGCTTTAAAAAGAATTACAAACATAAAATATATAACAAAGGAATGAAGAAGAAAATTATATAAAACTTGTTTAAGTGCGCTTCAATCTTCAATCTTTGTTAACCTCTTTAATGGTGCTTCAACCCTAACGGCTCTCTTTAACCTAGAGCCAAAATTCTCTATTTATAGGGAAAATACCCAAAATTCTTCCAAGGATCAAAATGGTAATTTTTCTCCTTCAAAACCTGTTCCAATTAGAAAAATAACTTCACAGAATAGCTCCTTAATTATTGGCTTGAATCCTAGACTCTTTAGGAAAATAAAATTCCTACAAAAATGTACAAAAAATGCATATAAATTAACTAGGAAACTAAAAAGGAAATAAAATCAAGCTAATCTTAATAAAACACTAATTATAAATAATAAACTAAATAAAATATAAAGAAATACTAATAAATCCTATAGAACTTAGATAGAAAAACTAGGTAATAATTGACACTAACAGCTTTGCACTCATCTCCTTCTTCTCTATTTTCTGGTTTCTCATTTGCAAGCAACTAGGCCATGCAACAAAGTAATTCTTTCAATTTTAGAGGAAGCAATGGAATAGCCATGAATGATAATCTATGGGCAAATTCTTGACCTAGGAATCCAGCACCTTCAGGGCAGAAGCCTTTCATTCCCTCGTACAGATTATTTGAGGAGTTGAAAGTTCTTGGAAATACAAATGGGAGGTTCAAAATGGCTGGCAACACATCACCAAGCTTGTCAGGATCTTCTATTCATGGGGCAGTAGGAGGAAGGAAGTGAAATGAATGGTGGTGGTGATAGAACACAAACAAATTGGATATATCTTTGTGAATATAGTCAATATGAGTGTCTTCTTTAAGTTTGGAATGCATTTAAAAGGAGTTCTTTAGGTTGTTCATTGTTGCAATGTTTCTAATTTACAGCAATAGTTGTTTATCATTCTTCTCAATCCATGAAACTGAATCATTATTATTATGATTTCTCATTAATAGTTTTAGCTAAATATTGAATATATATATATATATATATATATATGAACCTGAAATGTATAAATAATGAACGTACAAGTTCATTATTTATACATTTATATATATATGTGTGTGTGTGTGTGTGTACCTGAAATGTATAGATAATGAACTTGTACGTTCTATTCAATGAACTTATAGTTGTTTACTAATGAATCTATATAGAATAATGAACCAAAGTGAGTATCAATGAACATGCTGATAAACATGCAAGTGAGTATCAATGAACATGCAGATAAATTTCAATGAACATGCATTATTTAAGTAATGACAATATATGTTTAATTATTCAACTAGTTAGGTTCATTTATTAAATCATGAAAGTTCATTAATTTTTTTTTGAACTAAAATATATTAAACATAAATGATTATAAGACTTGTTCTTTCAGTATAATGAATCTGCAAGTGAAAATTAATGAACATTCAAGTAAAGTTCAATGAACTTTGCTGCAGATTCATTTATCTTTACATGTATATTCATTTGACGATTAATGAATTTGCAGTTAAAGGTTAATGAATTCATCTCCTCCTTTACACCTCTCTATATATTTATGTCGAAACCCTCTTCTTCACTTTCAATATGAATATTACAGAAGCAGCAAGAACAATAAAAACACTTCTTTCTTTCACCATTGTCTTTTTTGTTTTAACAAGTTTTAAGAAAATCTAATTCAAAATAATGCTTCGAAGAAATAGCAATGTTGTTATTCTTATTTTTCTTGTAATAAGCATTTCTACTTCTTTTGTTGTTCGAGAAGACAATAGTAATGCCCTTGCACCTTCTCCATCATCAACCACGAAATCACCCTCCCCTTCTATTTCGGCTAAATCACCAACCACTTCTCCATTAGCATCTCCATCCTCCACTCCACCCACAAGTAGTACTACTTCCCCATTAATGGCTCCATCTTCTTCTCCACCCATAAGTAGTTGTCGTCCTCCATCAACATCTCTTTCTTCTTCTTCTTTTCTCTCTTCAAGCCTTAACATAAATCTATTGCACATACATTTGACGAAAAAAAAAAGTTTGACGTAAAATAAAAAAGAAAAAAGACACGCGTTTCTTCTCGCACGTGTGTGTCCATGTTACATTATGGACAGAGGTCCATGACATAACAACTAAACTTTTAGTAGGTAAATGCTGAATTATGAAGAGTGACACTAATCAAATTTTGAACTAAATAATTTTAGAGCTTAGCATTTAATATATTTTTTAACTTAATAACTTTAAAACTCAGCATTTAATATATATATATATATATATATATATATATAATCAACCTTCATGTATGAACCAAAATTGATTTTGATATCAATAACAATGATTTGGTAATATGTAAGGATAGCTCTCGAGCTAAATAATTTATAAACTACTGGTCAAAGTATATATTTTGAGTTGAGTTGAATAAGCTTTTGCCAATACACTTGGTTAAACTCTGAATCACTACACAATCGAGCAGTGAGGTAATTAAGGTACTTTGCCCTATCTCTTTCAGTCAAGTGTTACCCCTCTTAAACTTGCACCAAAATTCTACTTTTGGCTCCCTCAACAAATAATTCATGCATGGCTCCATTACTGCATTTGAAGAGAAAATATAAATGATTTCACTAAGTCAACAATGTTACGAAATTTTTAGGATGAAGGGCACGCATCCACCTCTTATAGGCAATCATGTTTTGGTTTAGTGTAAGCTGAGATCATATTAGATTATTGATTACCAATTGTATGGTGCCACCAATTTATGGATGACGTCTTCCTTAGTTTAAGAGGCAAAGACGCTCGCAACAGTTTGACCGATCATCTTTACACCGCTCGATACCAGAAAGGTTTGTTACTTTCAAAGATGATCAGAAACTTGAGAGAGGAAATACCATTCACAAGCTATCCTTCAAGCAATTAAACACTGCAACAAAAAATGTTTATAACAACATATTTCAAATAACATATTTAGCAAATGTGATTTAAATAAATAAGATCATACTTAAACAACATTTTCAATAAATATTACTATAAATTTATCAATTACAATACTTTTAACATTACACTAACATTTTTAAAAAATAGTATTGTAATTTGAAGTTATACAACATTTTATATGACATTTATTTGATGTAATTGTAATTTTAAATAAAAATTAAAGTTTTATATTTTATTTTCTTTGTTTAAAACAGATAAAAATAACATTTATCTCTTTTTTTTTATCTCTAAAAAGTCATGTATTTTAAATTTTTATTCTCAACAACCATTTACCTCTTAAAAATTAAATTAGATACAACTCTATCTCTTATCATATTTATAATTTTATTTTTTTTATAATTATTAGAATCAAAAGCCTTCTTAAAAAGAGAGTGTAGAAATTGATTCTTATCAAATTACTAAAAAAGAAAGAAGCAATATATATGGTTTTAGCGCTATCATCTCTGGATTCCATTGAGTTATCACTTAATTCTTGATTGCCTTGCCACCGGATTTGGAAGTCACCGGATTCTTTTAACTTTAAGTTGAATGTTGATGTCGTTGTTCTTAAAGATAATCAGATGGCAGGCCTTGGTTTTGTTATTCGTGATTCAGCTGGTCATGTTCTAATGTCTGGAGGTTCTCCCCGAGTGAGTACCAGCTCAGTTCTTATGTTAGAAGCTCAAGCCATGTTGTTTGGTCTTCAATCTGATTTAGCTGCTGGTTTCAGGCGTCCTGAAGTTGAAACTGATGCTGCCCTGGTTGTGGGTCATCTGTGCAGCTCTGATCTTCACCGAGATGTCTTCAGTCTTGTCGATATTTATTCCTTGGTCTCTAGTTTTGATTTTATTTCCTTTTCTTATGTTTCTAGACATAGTAATGTTGTTGTCTTCAACTTTAGCTGCTGGTTTCAGGCTACTCTTATATCTCTCTTATTGCAAGAGATAGACATATTTTTTACTTAGCTACCTACAGTTTTGTTCTGTTTCATTCGGGAATCATTTTCATGTTCTTCTATTCAAGTTTGTAGTATGTTCAGCTTATTTGTAACATTGTTGAGCTTCAATTTGTAGTTGTAT
>CATIWM010257923.1:0-12104 GCA_949671775.1 Mallotus repandus
ACCATTAATCATTGATTATATTAGCTCATAGAATACATAGCCATAATTAGTGCTAGAAATTACTCCTTCCCTGTGGGAACGATACTCTACTTATCATTATATTACTTGTTCGATCCGTACACTTGCGGAAATTGCTTGACACCAATCCATAAATCAAATGGGCTAAGCCCAATACATAAAGTTATTGGGCCTTGGATTAATCTATGGTCCAAAACACTTTTGGGCACAGGCCCATACTACTTGAGTCATTAATCCAAGCCTATAGAAACAATATATATTATTACTAATCTAATACCTTAATTAATAGTTCATATTAATTAAACATAAATAATAATTAAACTCTTATTGGAATTAGATTTCATGATATGCTAGAATCATTACTTAAAGCATAAATCCAATTCCATTAATCTTAATTAATTAATTAAACACTTTAATCAATAATTAGATTAATAAAATGGTGATTTGTAAAACTCTTTTAAGTGTGACTTACTAAGTTCATGTCTAATTGGCAATGAGAATATAATATCAACTCTTGATATTATTTGAAACTTTTTCAAGTCTAAATGTGAAAATTCCAATTATACACATTTAGTTCTCATAAGTTGTGAGTGACCCCTAGCATCGATATCACAACTACCTAATTAGATATGAATACATTTATTGATTCACATGAACCCTTTGGTCATAATTACCGTGTACTAAAATCCCTTCATTGGAAGATCCTGATATAGCCTAGAGTCAAGGTTTGATCAAACTCTAATAGTTGTATCATATGACCTCATCTTAAGTTATTCTTGATGAAACATAACAACTACTAGAAACACTTTCTAGAACTGAAACTCTTTCAGACTATGTTTGTCTTGGCTATAAACTTATTCATCAAGAACAAACTTAGATAGCATAGGATGTATCCCGGTTCACTCTAAGTAATGAATCCCATCTTGGTTGAACACTCATCCCTACATTTAACTAACTAGAGCCACCACACGCCATATACCCATATGTGATTAACACAAGTATATAAGTGGTAACAAACCCTAACCACTCAAATATGGATGACCGTGTCACCTCAAGTCAAAGGATTATATGCACCATTATGACCTAGACTACGATTGCTGATTATAAGTGAATATCCTTGCAATCATAAATCTAACATCACTATTCGATCCACCCATCACATGAGTGCCCACATGTCTATTCTGACATCTCATATCAAGTAACATGAGACTCACCACCTCCCATTATTAGTATCACATACTAATCAAGGAAAATAAACAGAGGTGATATTCTAATTAATATTACCCAAATATAATTATTTAACTATAAATGATTTATAGCATATGTACTAAATAAATTTCTAACTCATACTATCAACTTTTGATAATAAATTTATTTAACATAATACTAAAGGGTAAATATTCAAATAAACAAACACTTTATCTAAATAAATATTTTATTGCCATAGGGACAATTTACAATGTGATTTTATATTACAAGAATGGCACTAAGGCACATCTATACTAATAATGGTCACTTTCAAAAATATTCCTTAGCATGCAACCTTTGCATGAAAGGCAAGAATTCTATATAGCCTAAAATCATATCACATGTAATTTGCACAACCAAATGCATGCATGCTTAAATGGACAACATTTCACAAAGATTCACAAATAACCAAAACAAGTAGCATGTCTAGAGACCTACATTTAAGAGTTTAGTAACTCTTACAAAATTCAAATGTTGGTAGCATACTCGACAAGCTTTAGAATGTGGTTAGTGCAAATTTACAAGCTCTTAGCTCCCCAAGTGTAAAACCTCTAGCTTAAAACATATGAAAAGCACTTGAATGACTTCATGCCTTTGATGAAGTTTTACCCGCAAGATCCTCCTTTGGTGATACGAAAACTTACTAGAGCTCCTTCTTTGGCTTGAACGATGTAGGACTTGTTACCTCCAATAGACGGATGAATGTAACCTTCTAGTTGCATAACCCAAACTCTATAGATGATGACTATGGCTAATGTATGAGACATAACTTTTGTAGTTCACTCACACACTCTCTACACTTAGAAAGAAAGAAGAAGGAGAAGACTTAACTCTTGAGAACTCTCTCTTATTTTCTCTCTTGTGTTTAGAATGTCTCTAATATGAAGTTGTAAATGATGCAGTGTAGAGTACATCCACTAACTTAGTGTATGAGATCCTTCACTTACTTCAGCTTGAGTGAAATAAAAGCTATCTCATGCATGTAGATATTATCCATTTACTTTTTCACTTCGAGTGTAAAATAAGCACCTCATGCATGTAGAGATTGTCTACTTAATTTTTCACTTCAAGTGTAAAATAAAAAACCTCATCCATGTAGAGATTATGCACTTACTTTTTCATTTTGAGTGTAAAATACGCAACCTTATGGATGTAAAGATTCTTCATTAACTAAAGGGACATGCTTATGATACCTTGCCATGGTGTCCTTTACGCAATTGCATTACATGGAAAGTATGTGCCTAAATGGCCACCATGTAAGCATGAGCATCAAATACTCTTGCTTTTTTCACACCTCTTTTAGTAAGTGGATTATAACTAGTTGAGCTCATTTAACTCTTAAATAAGCTCAACTCTATAACACCCTTTACTTAGGCTAAAGTGGCATTTTACCCATGAGCTATCATTTAAGGTGCAATTAACATTAAAGTTAACTTTTTAGATTATTTCAACCAAAAATTTGTCAATTTTCATAATTTAGGAGCCAAAAATATGTTAATTTTTACAATTTACCTTAAATAGTTTTAATAATAGTGCACTCTCTCAAAAAAATATTTAAATATTAAAACTAAAAAGAAAATATTAAAAAAAACCCTTCACCTCTTTCTGATCCACCATCCAGTCATTACACCATCTAACACCGATTTCATCATCTTCCTCATCTTCATAAACCATCTCCTAAACACCTTTTGCCACCATCCTCATAAATCCATCTCCTAAACACTATGGATAACACTCATGCACCACCTACCCCACCAACAACTATAAACCACCGTTAATGTGACTGTGCTTCTCCACCACCTAACCACATGTTCCATCACCAACCATGAACCATCATCGTACACCAATGATGAACAACCACCAATAACATGACTACTCCACCATCATTGATAAATCTTATTTGTGTTTGTTTTTATTCTTATTCTTTCAAATTCTTGTTAATTATTATCAAAGAACTCAATAGAAACAATTGGATAAAAAAATTATCTCCTCAATTTACATTGATTTCTACTATAATTTTTAGATTGTTAAAACATTGTAATTGAATTTTTTTTTTTTTTTTTGTAATCCATCAACAATTGTTTATATAGTATATTATCTTTTCTACATAATTAATTGTAGCTTTTGAATTTTTTTGAAACATAAACAAGAGCAAATTTGGCACTAAGGAGTTATGTTGTATTTTTTTCCTTTGATTGCAATATAAGTTGTGTTATTGTTGATTTGATATTGACATGGGTATGATTTTTTAAATAATTACTTATTATTACAATAGATTTTGGATTTAATGGTGATGCCAATGGTGTGATGATAGGAGTAATATTCATTTGATGGTGGTATTTTGTTGATGAGACTGGTAATTTCAAATGGTTGTGATTAATGGTATTAGTGGTGGTACTGCTAATTGATGGTGGTGTTATGTGATGGCAGTAAATTTTGTTGGCAATGTTGTTGATGATAATAGTGTAGGCGGTAAATTTTGGATGGTTATAACAGTGGTTTTGGGCAAATTTGGTGCAGTGTTATATGGTGGTGGTGCTAGTGGTGGTATTGAGTGATGCCAATGGTGTTGTTGAGTGGTGATGGTGCTACTGTTGGTGGTTGTAGAGTGGTGGTAGTGGTTAACGATGGTGATATAGAGGGTTATGCTATAGATGTAGTGCCAATTATGGTTATATCGATGTGGTGCCGATGGTGGGGGTGTTGAATGGTACATGTGGTGGTAAATGGTGTTAGATAGTTTTTTTTTATTAAAATGAAATTCAATTTTAGGGAGAAAGAGAAGCAAAATATTAATTTTATCTTTTCAATATATCTCACTTGCTCTAGAACATGCGTGTATTTCACTTTCTTAGATTTTGTGTAAATTGTCAAATTTTTTATCTTTTTAGAAGAAAAAGTCCAAAATATTAATATTGGGAGATTGCATTTTAAATGATAATTCAGGGGGTAAATTGCCACTTTAGCCCTTTAAATTATGTAGGCTTTATCTAATACTTAAAACCCATCTCTTTAATACACATAAATATTCAAGCCCATCCATCATCCATTAAGTTATATCTACATGACCCATCTCATGGCTCATACCCAAACTAGTATTGGTGCTAAATATCAATTTGATCCTTATACTTAATATCACATATTAAATTAAGTCTCAAAATCTAATTAAATTTAATTCTCCATAAAACATGACTTCTACTAGAAATTCTTTTTACCATTGAAAATCTTTTTGGGTAAGTCAAGTTTGACCTAGCCAAGTACTTATTCATCAAGAACAACTTAGATAGCATATGATCTTATCTCAGTTCACTCCAGGTAATAAATTACATCTAGGTTGACCACTCATCCCTACATATAACCGACTAGAGCTGGCATATGTCAGATACCCATATGTGGCTAGCACAAGTATATAAGCGGTAACAAACTCTAACAAAAAATATATGGATGACCATGTAGTCAAAGGACCATATGCACCTATTAGGGTCATTTTTCAAAACCTTGAAGGCCAATGATGAAAGCAGAAAATATCTTATCAACAAGCAAGATTGATAAAGAAGAAAGATTTTTAAACAATTTCAAAACCATTCAAGACACTTAAACCTTACCCGATTATCTATTAAACCCTATTGAGACCAAAGGAAACCCTACCCAAACCTTTAACAAACCTTTTATGGGTTAAAAAAAAGTTTTGATGAATGAGAGAGAAAGAGCTTTTATTAGGTCTTGTCTATCCAGTCAATAAGCAATGTCTTAAAAAAAAGGCTATTTTTGTGTCTGTAGTATATGCTTTTCAATCCAATTTCTATTCTATGAGCCTTGATTTAACCTTAAAAAGTCCTAAGATGAAACGTCAAACTTTAGCCAACAAACCTTTTCGAAGGCCAAATCAAGTTCCTAGAGTCGAATTTCAACCTCAAATTGTCTTTTAAAATTTAATGGAGACAGGGCATACAATATGTCCATTTTGGTTGTCATATTATCAAATTTAGTTGAAAAATATTAAGGTACTTTTGTATAAAGCATAAATTAAAGTCAGTAATTAAAAAGAAATAAATTAAAATCCATGAATTAAATCATAACACGATATAAAATTTGGTAACTATTTATATAGTTTATTTGAGACTCTTTATTCAATAATGTCAAGAGTTTTAGTAAAATATGGAATTCGTACTTCCACAGCCAAAAAAAAAAAAGAAAAGAAAAATGACTATATAATGAAGGTTACTTTAATGGTCCAATTTATGCTAAACCAAATAAAAACAAGTTCTACTAAAACAAATAAAACATGAAGGTAAATCTTGATTTTAGACTATAATTGTTAGTCCAATTTGACCCTTAGATCTAAAATTAAAAATCTCAACCAAAAAATAAAAATATAAAATAAAGGAATTTCAAGAGTTCTAATTTTTTTTTTTACAATTAAGTATTTATTTTATTTAGCTATTTATAGTTGCTGATATAATGATAGCTGTTACGAATAGACAATAGTTAATTATTAAGAAATATGATCGTTTAGTTAACTTTTATTAATTGTTACTATTAGTATGTTAATCTTTATTAATTATTACTATTAGTATGCTAAATTGCCATTAAGAATATAATTTATTTATAAAAAAAATTCATACATTTGTTGTAATATTTTTTTGTTATGTAAATTATTTTAAAATAGTATATAGTAATAAATTATACTGTATTATCTTTAGTTATATATTATTATAATAATATTTATAAAAAATTTAATTCTAATCGTAAGTGCAGAGATCGTTCAAGTAATACAATCATTAAGTAGAGTATCACTTCCACAAAAATAGTTTAATAAGTATTAATTCACTTGATTATTTACTTGTTTAAGCTGATTGATAACTCTAAAATTAATTCAGTTGTAGAACCTGAATGGGTGGGGTTTCTCCAACATGTTGATTACTTAATTTAATTATTAGCTAAAATTTATGGACTCTCACCTCTTTAAAATTAACTTAATAAAATTTGAACTAAACTTAAGAAATAAATGTAATCATACAATTATAATATCTAATAGATATCTCCATTCATTATTGAAGTTAATAGATTATATTTTATGTCATAAATCACAACAATTTAATTATGAAACTTTAATAACCTAAGCATATATCATCTCTCGGTCTCAATGTACTTTTTTTTTTTGAACAACTAGGAGGTCGAGGGGGGAGTGGGGGATTGAACCCATGACCTCACCTTACAATGTCCATTCATATGTAGAAAAATCCTTGAATAAGATTAATATAAATAAAGGTTTGAAATATCACCAAGCTACTAAGATAACTCCTTGAATTAGATTAATATAAATAGAGGTTTAAGATATCACCAAGCTACTAAGATGACTATCACACATAAATTGTTTAGCTACTCATGTTAATGAATACAAGATTGCAAGTCATGGTAGTTTTTGTAAACATAACAATAAAATAAGAAGAAAAAGAATAACTCCTAATTCCTCTTGGAATGGTGCTCATTTAATGAATTTATTCTAAAATTTTTATGAATGATAAAGAATGTTTTGAATGATGTTTTAGTGATCTAGATGATGATTTCCATGCCCTAAGGTCCTATATATTGTGCTAATTCAACATGGTAGAACTTGGGAATTATTAGGACTTCAAAAATTGTGCCCTCATTGAATGGGGATGCCTTGCGCAGCCATGTAGCATTTTAGTGAGGCCGTGCACACCTCCAACATGCCCATGCAAGAAGGTGTACAACTCAAAATTCTCTCAGGCACCTTTGCATGGTCGTGCCACCTCTAAAGATGCTTTTCCTTTTTGTTCTTTTTTTAGAATAATTGCAACAATAGTGTCTGAACTTTTTAAATTGACAATTGGGTGTTTGCACTTTTTTTTATTCAATTAAGTGTCTCAATTCATAAAAAGCGTTTAATGTCAGTGCTTCTGACAGATTGAGGCTTATGTGGCAGTACCAGAAAGGTCATGTGGGACCACAACAAGCCTAATAAACCTCCATGTCAGCAAAATATAGGCTTGTAGTGGTCAATGGAGGTTTATTAGGCTTGTAGTGGTCCCACATGACCTTTCTGGTATTGCCACATAACCCTTAATCGGTCAAAAGTGCTAACATGAAAAGCTTTTTATGAATTGAGACACTCAATTGAATAAAAAAAAGTTCAGACACTCAATTGTCAAAATTTTAAAAATTTAGACACCACTGGTTCAATTATTCCTTCTTTTTATATATCATATTTTGAGTCCTTTAAGTTTCCAAGTCCTTTCCTAACTTGATTTAACATTGCAAGCATAAAAAAACAACATCAAATTCAACTAGGAAACATAAATTACAAATCAAATACATAAGATACAAACCTAATCCTAAGTAACTAAAGATTAAGTTATGCAAATCCTAAATCTCTATGGAATATGCATTCTAATCCTAATTAAATACTATAAAATAAGATCTAAACATATTCAAACTCTATGATTTCTATATGAACGTTACTTATTAACTATAATCCTAATGTGACTCAATTTCATGCAGTATTTACTAATTAACTAAGCAATTATACATAAAACCTTAAAGAATAAAACTCAAAATATGAACATATCAAAATTATCTAAAGATTAGCTTTAATATATAAATCTTATTAGTATAACTTCTTAAAAAATTATAAATATAAACATTAAAATTACTTAATTACTAATTATAATTTAAATAATTATTATTTTATTATGAATTATTAAAAAAATCATTGTATGCATTTATTTTAGAAAAGCTTATATATGTAGATATGTAAATTTCCAGAAATTATTTTTAGACCAAATCTATTGAATATTTAATTAGACTCATTAAATACTTTAGTATAATAAATTTATATAGATTTTGGACAAATCAATTATTTCAATTTATTATCTTAGTTAAATTATTTCTATGACATGACCAATCAAAATATTTTGTTAGAATGATAAATAATCATTTATCATTGAATAAATAATAATTAGATTAAAATAATGATAAATAAATAATAATTATAGAATAGCCATTTATTTAAATAATGATGCAAATAGCCAATCAAATTGTACCGATATATTCAAAGATGATTTTACCACTAGCTGATGGTAAAGATTGTAGAATTCCATAACACTTACACCACCTCTACAAATGTCTAAAACATACTTCTTATCATCAATAAAACAAACTTTGACACTTAACCAAATTTATGATTAATATTCTCTAAGTTTATCAAGTACATTCTTTAAATTCTACAAGATCAACAAGGTTGTGTTCTTGATCAAATTCAAGTTTGATTGAAGATCAAACTACGAAAATCCTTAAATCAATTTTATGTTGCCAGATTTAGATCATAGGATGTAAATTCTCTGTAATAAGAATATTGTACAAGAAATTGTAATTCACTTTTTAAGTAATAAAAATTTAATTTTTTCCTTGATTTCTTGTTTGAGTTGATTAAATCTGTAGATTTTTATCAACTGTTGATTTTTAAAACTTACTAAACGCCTATAATTTAATTATTAGATAAAAAAAATTTATCATCTACCTAAATTAACCTATTGACTTTCCATATATTGACACGGTATCTCACATGTCGTGTCTCATCAAAAGTTCAAATTTTGACCTTTAAGCATATGACACAGGATTCCACACCCCGTATCACTACATTTCCTATAAATACCAACTTCCCATTTCCATATGTATTTGCTTTCCTTGTATATCTTGATTTATTTTCTTCTTATCTTGTTAATTTAATTTCTTGCTCTATAATCCCAAAGTCAAAAGGATTATTCCATGTAATTTCCCTTATAGTCAAGGACTGTTGTATTATATAAACCAATTTTGATTGATTAATAAGATATACCAATTAACACAAAAATTTATATGGTATTAGAGCAGGCCATCTAGGGCACCCTTCTCCTCATCATGTATGATGATTCTCGCCAACATTCTCCTATAAAAACTCAATCAATCACCAGAAACACCAAACAACCAATGAATGATTTATCATTCCTATATATCTTACACCCATCTGACAATCTGGGAATCGTGCTAGTTTCATGTCTTCTCAAAGAAGAAAACTATCCAACATGGCGAAAAGCCATGACCAATGCATTACTTGCTAAGAAAAAATTTGGCTTTATTGATTGAAATTTACTGTAACCAGAACCAAATTCAGCAGATCTTGCAATATGGATAAAAAATAACTCCATGATTATCTCATGGATATTTAATTCTCTTGACTCATCTTTTTATGAAAGTGTTGCTTTTTTTAATATTGCTAGGGAGATATAGGTCGATCTTGAAGAACGTTTGTCACAAGGAAATGCACCTCGAGTGCATCAACTAAGAACTAAGTGAATACGCAACAGAAGGATATGTCGAATGCTATATATTACCCAATACTTAAAGGACTTTGGGATGAGTACAACGCTTATTCTCAAATTCCGCCTTGCACTTGCGGTTCGACCAAAACAACTACTGTTGAGAAAAAAAAAAGAAAAACTTCATTAATTCTTGATGGGATTGAATGAAAAATATAATGTGGCAAGATCTCAAATCCTAAACACTGATCCCCTTCCTTCGCTAGCCCGATCTTATGCACTTGTTTCGCAAGAAGAAAAGTAACAACAAATTGCAATGACAAGAGGGGCAACCATTGTTGAAGCTACATTTGTTGCATCCAAAAATAACTCAAAGATTATGGCAAGAAGCAACAATGGTAACCGAGACACATCAAAGTTGTATTGTGAACATTGCAAGAATAATAAACACACAAAAGAGACATGTTTTGAATTACATGGCTACCCGAATTAGTAGAAAAAGAAAAAAACCAAATCGACGTGAGGAAAGATAGCAAATCAAACACAAGCCATGAACACAATAGGATAATCAACTGGATCTCCAATTGACGGCCTCACCAAAGAACAGTATACCCAACTCATGTCTTTGCTAAATCTTGACCAGACACAGAACTTGAATCCAATTACTAATTTTGCTGGTAAGGCAATTTCTCTTTCCAATGGTAGTATTGAATGGATTTTGGACTCAGGTGCTTTTGAACATATGACTTTCCAAAAGAGTATCTTACACAATGAAACACAAGTTGATTTTAATCTTCCTGTTTCCATTCCAGATGGTTCTTCTGTTCCAGTTAAATCCAATGGAGAAGTCACTATTAATCCTAACATTAAATTAAGCAATGTTTTGTATCTACCTTCTTTTTCTTATAACCTCATCTTTGTAGGCAAATTAGCTAATTCCTTAAATTGTGTTGCTCATTTCTTTGCTACCTTTTGTGTCTTATAGGACCTAGCCATGAGAAAGTTGATTGGCATGGGTGAGCTTAAGGATAGTCTTTATTATTTTAGGGCTCTCAATGTCACTACAGCATCTGTAAATGCAGTTCAGGATACAAGCTTTGAGTTATGACACCAACAACTTGGTCACCTTTCTTTTGATCAAATGTCTTCTATTGATGGTTTAAATCTTCACAAGATGAAGAATTTTTGTTGTGATACTTGTAATCGTGCTAAATAAGTTTGACATTCTTTTCCTAATAGTTATATTAAAACTCAAAAACCTTTTGATTTAATATATTGTGATGTTTGGGGACCTTACAAAAATCCATCATTGTCTGGTGCTCATTATTTCCTTAATATTATTGATGATTTTAGTAGAACTACATGGGTTTATTTAATGGAAATAAAAATGAAGTTGATCATTTGTTAGTCTCATTTATTGCCATGGTTCACAAGCAATTTGATTCTCATGTCAAGCAGATTAGAAGTGATAATGGGACTGAGTTTACCGCTCACAAATTTTAGCAATTTTGTCAAAAAAAAGGGATTATTCAACAATTTTCATGTGTTTCTACCCCTCAATAAAATGGAGTAGTAGAGCGTAAACATAGGCATCTCTTAGAAGTTGCATGAGCTTTAAGATTGCAAGGAGCATTACCTATTAAATTTTGGGGTGAGTGTGTTCTTACTGTAGCCTATTTGATTAATTATGTATCCACACCACTCTTAAATGGAAAAATTCCTTATGAAATCTTGTTTTCTCAGAAGCCAAATTACTCACATTTTAAAGCTTTTAGGTGTCTTTGTTATGATTCCATTATTCCAAGGTCTAATGATAAATTTAGTGAACGAGCCAATCTTTGTATCTTCATTGGATATCCTTATGGTTAGAAAGGATATAGAGTTTACATTTTGACAACTCTTAGAATCATTATCTCAAGAGATGTCGTGTTCCATGAAACCATCTTCCCGTTTCAATCTTATTCCCCAACAAAATCTTCCATCTTATCACTTATACTTGTGTCAATCATGGAACCTAACATTATAAATCATCATAAGCAAAGAGTTAATAAAGATGGTGAAACAGATTTGGTTGACCGAATTGATGAGCATAATATTATTGCTCTTAAAACTCGCAAGCGCACGAGTCATGATTGTAGCACATAAGATATCATTCCCACGAAGATTGTATATTGACTACTAATTATTTTTAACTATAACTTAGCTAGCAAACCAAGTAAAAGAAGTTGAGCAATTATAAAATATAAATAACAACTAAATAAACTAAACTGAAATCATATATTTAATGCTTAGAATCTAGGTTTAGTTTCACTATTCCATTCTAGTCTTGAACACATTATCAAACAAATAATCTTTTGAATTCAGTTAAGGGTAATCGCTCTAAATTACCTTAAGACTCTCTCAAGTTCAATTAAGCATGCAAGGATTAAAATCTAACCTACTCTCGTAATTAATAAGTTAATCCTAGCTCATTAAGACTTGTAGCAATTAATTTGTCACCGTGATTAATCTGTCGTG
>CATIWM010257933.1:0-18474 GCA_949671775.1 Mallotus repandus
TCTCTTTTTTATTTACTTTTATTTTTCCTTATTTTTTATTTTTATTTTTTATTCTTAGTTTTTTGTTTTTATTTTTGGGTTTGGGTATTAATATATACAGAGACAGTGTGCTCTATTTAAGAGATTATACTTAACATATTTAAATTATATAATTCATATTAGTTTTAATTAATAATTAAAGTTTCAGATATCATAGAAAAATATTTTGAACTATAACACACATACATACACACACACACACATATATATATATATATATACATGAAAAATAAACTAAAGTATACAAGTAATAAAATAGAAATAAATGAAAAAAAAATTTCAAGTTTCATGCATTTGAAAAAAGATGAGCTCTTGGATTCAATTTAATTGATAGGCATATATCAATTATTTTTATTTATTTTTTACTTTAATTAATTGAATACAATTATATTTGAAATTTTATTCAAGTCCAACTATTTCTTTGATAATTTTTCTAGCAATAAATACTTACTCAAATTATTATATTCAAATATTGTTTTGAGTTTCATATACGAATAATATTCAGAAAATATACTTTTGGTTGAAGAAAAATATTTGAATAATATTTAAATAACATATTGTTTTAGTATCTGATACGATTTTGATGTTTCACATACATATAATATTGAGATAGTATATACTGTATTTATGAGTTTGAGATATTGTCTTTAAGTTTCCGATATTGTTTTGACTTTCAAGTATTGTTTTTAGTTTTCAGATACTATTTTGAGTTTTAGATATGAATTATATTCAGAGAATATACTTTTGGTTGGAGAAAAATGTTTGAATAATGTTCAAATAATATATTATTTTTAGTATCAAATATGATTTTGAAGTTTCACATACATATAATATTCAGATAGTATACTATATTTATGAGTTTGATATACTGTTTTTAATTTTTAGATACTGTTTTATGTTTCAAAATATTTTTTTAAGTTTCAGATATTGTTTTGAGTTTCAAATACTTATATAATATACTATTTTGATTGTATCTTATACGAATAATATTAAAAATATATATATACTTTTGGTTGGAGGAAAATATTAGAGGGGCATTTAAACTATAATTTGTTTAACATTTAAATTATAAAAATATTTTTGAATATGTGAAGATTGGCACAAAATAATAAAAGAAAATCAATAATTTAGATGGTTTCTATACCATTGAATTATTTTTATTTTATTTTCAAGCCAATATTTAAATTAAAAATATATATATATTTCTGAATATGTGAAGACTGGTATATAGTAGAAGAAATCAAGAATTTGGCTTAATTAAAAAAAAAGAAAAAAAAGGCAATTGCTCCAGCCATGATTTATTTGAATTTTTGTTAAGGATTGATGCATTGTAATAATAATAATATCAAATACTTTGAAATCTTTATTTCCCAATGTGCTTAACAAAATAAACAATAGGCTGCTGTTTGGGGCAACTTCAACCAAGCATGAAAATAAGTACCCAAATTTTGCCTTTGTTTTATTTAACCAAAGTTCAATTAATGCGTAGGACGCTAACCAAACAAAAATTAATAAAATTAAGTTGAATTAGTTGAGAATTAAACTACTAGATTCCTATTAAGTTATTGAGACCAATACCAGTAGGTTCCCAATATTTGGTCAAAAAAATTAGAATTTATAATACAACCCACTGACAATGGCAAGAAGTGCATGGACTAACTTACCCAGTTTCATCTCCAAGACTAATCTGATCTCCCCACTCTTAGGCCTCCCACCACTCCAAATTTGAAGTTTTATTACCAGACTCTAGCAGTATGTCAGCATATATTTTCACATGAAAATCCAAGACATCATGCTCATCTACAAAGCCTTTCATTGGCATATTTGGAACAACAGCTTAAACTTTGGAACTTTGAAAGGCAAGAGAAAGACTTCTGCTTGGTGTTGGTTCCAACCCATTTAATTGTAGGCTTCCACCAGAGCCATTTGTCCCCCTCTACTTCCTGAGGTAATAGCAAAAGGATATCTTGTAAAGATGATCTAGATGAAAAAGAATCTTCCTTTTCATTTTAATGCAATTTAAGACTCCATTTTTTTTCTTCTTCTGCTGTTGATGACAGAGAAGAGAAAATAGGACACAATTTGTGTCCAATTACTAATAAAACCCATAAAGAAGCCAATTTGTAGGTGATGACCTCCACTTGCTAGTTTACCTTACAAATCCCAAATTCCCTATAAAGAAGCTTCATGTCTTCGAGAATGCCTTCTTCCATTAATGGATGCTTAGCTTCAATTAGAGTGATCTAATCAGGGAACAGGGTAAGAAAAAGTAGATAACAAAAGGGAAAAAGGGAAGCAATGGTTTAAAAAAATAGCATGCATCAATTGTTTCATTCATGAAATTCTTGTGAAGAATCAAAACGTGCATGAAAAAATTGAAAAGGAAAACACCGATAGAACATGGTAAGAAAGAAGAGAAGACATAAGAGAGTTAATGGGGGTTAGTAAAGGGGAGAGTGAAAAAAAAAAGGGAAGAAGAAGAAGAGGTTGTCATTGGAGCTAAGAGTAGTGTTTTTGGGGCACACATGAAAATGTTTTATAAAAAAAAAGGACATATGTCTAAATTGTTGAAAGAGGGAATTTGATGTTAATGCACTCTATTTTTTGGGCATTTTTGTAAAAAAAAAACCCTATAATCTATACTATATATAAAAGTATGAACAGAGAAAAAATATTTTTAGACAAAAAAGAACATACATATCTTATTTAATAACAAAAATAACCTTGAATGTGTAATAATTTATAGATAATTTTTATAATAATATCAAAAATACAATTTTTATTTTATTTTATTTTATTTTATTAAAAAATTCAATACAATTTTATAAAAACACATAACAGAAAGTAGTGGAACTTAAAATGTACAAATTCTTGAATCACTTAAAATTTAAGTTGATGCCTACTCATGCATCTACTACTCTAATATTTTGCTCCAATCTTTTCCTTATACTTTCTTCCTTCCTTTTCTCATTTTCTTAATCATTAATTGGCTTTTTTACCTAAAGAAACTATTTAACAATGATTTGGCATGATTGAAAACCAAATATGACAACTTTAATTAGGTTTGATGCTCTTACTTAATCCATTTGGTTAGGCAAAGATCCCTTTTTTTTGAAATTTCAAAAGAATTTTATATTAAATATGAAAGAAGAACATCATGGATAAACGCAGGATATGAATGCAACCATATCCCAAGACTAGACATAGAATTATAAGTTTTAGCCAAAGCATACGCTACTTGGTTCGCTGATCTCCTAATAAACTTAACATTACAATTAATCAAAAAACTCAAAAGAAATAACTAGTCTTAAACTAAAAAGCCAACATAAGAATTATCAGGCATCGCCTCACAAAGAGAGTCAGTAAGAAGCTTGAAGTCCATTTCAACATTAACCTTCTAATAACCCAAACTTTTAAGCCAGCTAAAGGCTTCTTTGCAACTAAGGGCTTCTAAAATCAAAGGAGGGAAATTACCAGCAAATCGACCATTCCCAGTAGCCACCACCACACCCTTTTCATCCCGAATAATCAAACTATACTCAACACAAGTAGAGTGAAAAAAAATGGCATAATCCAGATTACATTTAAGGAAACCAGTTGTACACATGTCCATTTTTCCTCGGGGAAAGGAAGAGAAACGAACACAAGATCGGTGTGTTTATGGATCAGGGCACACAAGCTAATGGCGACTATCTATCGATTGTTATTGATATGGGGAGAGTCTGCCTGAATAAGCTTTGAAGATTGGAGTCGCCACCCAATTAAATCGAGAGAAAGTGGATTAAGAATCAACTTTCCTAACCAGAGATTCCAGGTTTCGAGGGGTAGGAGTTACTTATCTTGTTTCCTATTATGCATTACTTAATTATTTGATCCTTCACCCTAGTTTAGGTTTTATGATGCATTTACCACACTTGATTGTTAGTCAATTTGAATAATAATGAAATGGAAATTGGAGCATGGGATTGTTGGACTGGCGCACATATATCATAAAATGACCAAATAAAATGGAAAACAAGTAAGTAAGTAGCACATAGCACACAACCGAGCATACAAGAAATAATCAGAATAAACAAGCAAGCAAATAAAATAAAAACAGGGAAATGGATTAAGGATTGTAACCCTTGGAAATTGCCTATTCTAGTAAATACATCCAAAATAGAAAATAAAAGGGAAATTGAGATTAAGGATTACATTGCCTTGATAATTTCCTATTCTATTAATTACATCAAAAAGGAAAACAAAAAGAAAAACCCTATTCTAATGAACCTGCAGAACAAAGGTTAGCTTCCACACACATACAAGCACACATCACATTTAAAGCAATTTTATATTCTATTCACAATAAAGGTAACCAAAATAACTAGAATAATTAAACAAATAAGCAAGTAAGGATGCTAATGAGAATGCATGATGCAAGATTTTGAAATTTAGGTATTTTAGTGAGTAGTTGTCATTTTTACAATGAAAATACAATTTCACAATAATAAAAATAGTAAGAATTCAAATACGATAATAAAAATAATAAAGGTATTATTTTTACTATAAAAACATTAACTTTATGATAAGGAATAATAAATTTATCAAAAAAAGGGCAAATAGAAAAATAACAAAGATATAGATAAAACAATAAAAATGATAAGAATATTATTTCCACCATAAAAATGTGAACTTTATGACGAAAATAATCAATTTATCAATAAAAATAATAAAAGAGGTAATAAAAATAATACGAACATAAAATATGATAATATAAATGATAAAAATGCTATTTTTACTATAAAAATATGACTTTACAATAAAAATAGCGAAAATGTCGAAAATGTAACAAATATAATAAAAATAGTAAAAATGCAGAATGTAAATAATAAGAGTGATAAAGATGACATTAATACCATAAAAATATTAACTTTAATATAAAAATGAAAAATTTATCAAGAAAGCGCATAAAAATAATAAAAAATGATAAAAATGCAATAAATGCAATGAAAATAATAAAAGTGACATATTTACCATAAAAACATCAACTTTATGATAAAACTATCAAATTTATCAAGAAAAGGCATAGAAATGGCAAAAATGCTAAAAATACAATAAAAATGATAAAAATAAATAAAATGCAGAAAAATAAATGAAAATAAATAGTAAAAATCATAAAAATATCATTTTTACCACAAAAACATTAACTTTATGATAAAAATGCAAAATTTACCAAAAAAGATATAAAAACAACAAAAATAGCAAAAATGCAGAAATATTGATAAAAATAAATAAAATACAGAAAAAAAATATTAAAATGATAAATATTTCATTTTTAACATAAAATGTGAAATTTATGATAAAAAGGCCAAATTTACCAAGAAAAAACATAAAAGCAACAAAAATAGCAAAAATATAATAAAAATAATAAAAGTGCAGAAATATTAATAAAAATGAATAAAAATACAGAAACAAAAATATTAAAGTGATAAAGATGACATTTTTATTATAAAATGTGAACTTTATGATAAAGAGGCCAAATTTATCATAAAAAAGCATAAAAACACCAAAAATAGGGAAAATGCCATAAAAATGCAGAAATAATAATAAAATAAATAAAAATTTCAAAAATAAAATGAAAATATAAATAAAGTGTCAACACTCCTTAATTGGCCTTGTTGTTCTGAATAAAGGTGATTCTCCTTGGCAATTAACAAAACTAAAAGACAAGTTATGTTTAATCTGGAATCTTAAATCGCAATGGAGACTTATTTCTTTAGGACGGGGCTTCTTCCATATTCTCCTCGGTTCTGAGCAAGATAAAGAAACGGTATGGAGCAGGGGTTTTCTTTCCCTCAAGCTTGGAATAATACGACTTCAACAATGGACTCCAGGGTTTGATCCATTCAAACAAAAATCTACAACTCAACTCTGGGTTCGCTATTATCATTTGCCTTGGGAGCTTTGGGATGCTCAAATATTAGCTGATATTTCTTGAAACATTGGTGTTCCCTTGAGAATTGATCGGGCTACTCTTGAAGGAGATTTCAGACACTTTGTACGTGTTCTTATTGACATTGATGTATCAACTCATTTACAGCTCCAATTGGTGCTAGATTGTTATGGTAATCTTTTCGACATAGCTGTAACTTATGAAAATCTTCCTCTATTTTGCAGCACTTGTCAGGTACTTGGGCATAGCTCTTCTAAATGTCATCACTATAAACTCGAAGTAAAGCAAAATTCTTCCATTCCACTAACTGAACAGGTGAGAAGATTGTCAAAGGGACGCTCTTGGGTTCGAAGAGTATGTCAAAAGAAATCGGCAGTAGATGCATCCCCAGTTGCTGATGATAAGGTTGACCAGAATTCTAAGGAAGTTGATAATGACCAGAAATCCTCCCACCAAGCTTCCTCGTCCCACTATGATGCATCTGTGGCCGTTGTAGACCCTCTTGCTGTGACGAGGTCACCGGTGAACAATTTAACTATTTTTAACCCAGCAGATATTCCACCTCCACAGCAACAAGCATTACTAGAACTAGAACGGGTTAGCACCAAGAATTGGCCAGAGTTAGTTGATTAGGAGGATGATAATATGTCTGATTGGCAAACTGTTAAAAAGAAGAAGAAGTCACCTATTAAGCCAATCAAGCTGATGGGACGTAAGCCCATTACGAGGGCAAATTCTCACACTTCTCAATGAAGACACTCTTTTGGAATTGTAGAGGCTTAAGTAATCAGGCCTCTCAACTCACCTTGGCCAATCTATGCAAAACTCATCATCCTGATGTCCTTTGTATAGCTGAACCGAAGATTGAGTTTGATAGCATCCATTTTCGTTATTGGTCCTCTCTGGGTTACTCTTTTGTTGCTGACAATGTTGTTTCTCTTTGGCTTCTTGTTTCGCAATCTTTAGGAGCTGGTAATGTTATTTTATTGGCTAGTTCTAACCAACAAATTACGGTTAAGTTCTATATGGACTCTTCCTGGCATTTTCTCACTTGTGTTCATGCTCATGTTCTCTCTTCTCGACGGAAGCAGCTTTGGTACAATTTACTTCATCTTTCAATTTGTAATGACAACTGGTATGTAATAGGTGATTTTAATGCATTTTTTTGGCTCTCATGAAAAGCGGGGAGGTCGTGTTCCCTCTCCAAGATCATGCTTTCAATTCTCTACAGCCATGAATAATTGTGATTTAACTTGCTTAAACACTAGAGGGGCCTTTTACACTTGGACCAACAACAGAATTGGGGATCAAAGAATTGATATTTGTTTAGACTGAGCTTTTTACAATACTCATTCTCTTGGTTTCTGGAGGTTCATTGAATGCTTTGCCCTTCTGCACCACAATTCGGATCATCATCCTATTCTTCTTAGTTGTCAGTAGATAAATCACTCTTCTTACAACCTTTTTCAATTTCATTCTGCGTGGGTCAAGCATCCAAATTTTATTTTAGTTATCAAAGAGTTTTGGAATTCTCTTTCTTTTAATGGCAATCCGATGTTTGTTTTAATGAGGAAACTTAAGCTTCTTCGGGTGTATCTTCGTAGTTAGAACAAGCAAACTTTTGGCCATGTGGATGTAAATATTTCTTTGGCTAAACAAAATTTGTTGGATATTCAATCTGAGATTGAAGCAAATGGATTTTTTGAGGAACTCCATTCTAGGGAGATGGAAGCTCATCAATGTCTTTAACATTATCTGGATAGTAAACAGTGTCTGACAGAGATCAATGTTGTATCAAATGGCTTCTGCACGGTGATCGTAATTCAAAATTTTTTCATAGTCTTCTGGCAAGAAGACATCCTCAGGCTGGCATTCATAATCTTCTTATCAATGGTGTCTTATGTTCAAATGATATGTCAATCCAGGATCATATTGTGAGTTTTTTCTCTAACTTATTTTTGGCTTCTTCTTTGGTGCATCGAGATTTTTCTTCGGTTCGCTAAGTGATTCCTTCTCTTATTTCCATTGCTGATAATAATTCTCTCCTGAGAATTCCTTTGGATATGGAAATTAACGAGGTAGTTTTTTCAATGAACCCACATAGTGCTCTAGGCCCAGATGGTTACACATGTTATTTTTCAAGACTTGTTAGGATCTTATTGGCAAAGATGTTTGCTCTGCAGTCAAACATTTTTTTTGTTTCAGGCTCTATTTTTCCAGGCCTTAATTCCAATTTTATGGTTTTGATTCCTAAGATTCCTAATGCTGACTTTCTTGATAAATTTTGTCCCATTATGTTAGGCAACTTTATTTTCAAAATTATCACTAGAATTCCGGCAGACAGATTGGCTCCCATTACTGCTAAAATTATTGATCCTCATCAATTTTGCTTCATCAAAGGAGAAACTTTGAGAATTGTATTGCTGCCACTTCTGAGTGTGTTAATTTGATTAATACTCATTGTTTTGGAAATAATATGGCAATTAAAATTGATATCCGCAAAGCATTCGATACTATAGATTGGGAATTTACTCTTGCAGTTCTAGACAGTTTTGGCTTTTCTCATATTTTTTGTGCTTGGATCAGGAATATTTTTACCTCTGCCCGCTTAACTATTCTTATTAATGGTTCTCCTAAAGGATTTTTTGGTTGCTCTATTGGAGTTCGCCAAAGAGATCCTTTGTCTCCCTTGCTTTTTTGCATTGTTGAAGATTATTTAAATAGGGTGCTGCTCCAAGCTTTTAATTCAAATTCTTTGGTTCCTATGCATGCTCCAGGAAGAGTTCGTTGTCCCTCTCATCTGCTTTATGCAAATTATTTTCTTATTTTTTGCTGTGCTACTGTTGCTAATGTAAAAAATCTAGCTATGGAGTAATTTCGGGCTAGTATGTCAATTGGAATAAATCAGAAATTATTTTTGGCAAGTATGTGCCCAATAATCGAATGCTATCTTTATGTGCTTCTATTGGGCTCAAGAAAAGATCTCTTCCTTTCAACTATATTGGCGTTCCGAAAATGGCTTCAGGTTATTGCTGACAAAGTCCTCTCTAATTTTAATAAGTGGAAGGGTTCAACCCTATCCATGGCGGGTTGTCTTGCTTTAATTAATTTGGTGGTCTATGGTTCTTTTTTACACTCTTTTATGGTTTACAAATGGCCAATCCAGTTACTCAAAATTTTGGAGAAATCAATCTGCAACTTCTTATGGACAGGTGATATTAAGTCCAAGAAACTTATCTCTGTTAAATGGGATCTTTGTTGTGCTCCCTCAGATAAAGGTGGTGTTGGTCTCAAAAATTTATCTCTGCTCAATAAAGCTTTACTTAGTAAGCTTACATGGTGTGCTTCATGTGACTCTAATTTTATTTTCTATTTTTTAAGGATCTGATATCTTACTTTTTTCAAACAACCTCGGACCTCTTCTTTTTGCTCTTCCATTTGGACTTCTATCCGAGCGGACTTCTTTTTGGATTTGCAAGAAAACTGCCAGTGGGTTGTTCATGCTCATTCTCAACTAAATTTTTGGTTGGATAATTGGCTAGGTTACCATATTGTTGATGCCATTGGAATTCCATCATCTTATTGCAAGTACCCTCATAATTCCATCTCAGATGTGTTCTATGAAGAAAATTGGCATTTGCCATGGTCTTTTAGCAATGCTTTTCCTAATGTGGTGGATGATTTTAACAATGTGATTTTCTCTCTTCAAGATGATCAATATGTGTGTCGTTACTCTCCTTCAGGGTCTCTCACTTGCTAAGTTGCTTACAATAACTTCAGATTTTCTCTCCCAAAAGTTGCTTGGAGTAAAGATGTTTGGAGACATTATATGCCCCCTTCAAAATCTTTCCTTACTTGGCGCATTCTTCATGGTAAGCTTCCAACTATGGATAATATTTGCGCTAAGGGTTTTGCTCATGTTTCTCGTTGCTGCTTCTGTCAACGAGCTGAAGAGACTTTGGATCATGTTTTCACGAAGTGTTTTTATTCCACTTTGGTTTGGTATGCTCTTGGCGGTTTATTTGATTTTTCTTTTGATCTTTCAAATGGTTTTTTTTTACATCTTTTTAAAACTGCAATGAGTTCAACATTCTCTTCCCAAATTTTTGTTTTATGGCGAGTTGGCATTCATGCAGCTATTTGGTATATTTGGAGTGCTAGAAATTCTTTGATCTTCAAGAACCATTTTATTCTAGTTGCTTCTTTAGTTTGACTAATTTGTCAAGCTATTAAAGGTGCCTAGGTGTTTCATTCAGGTCATATGCGAAATGCACAATCTGACTTCATTATCCTCCATCGTCTTCGCATCCCTAGAATTCCTCAATGCATGCCTTCGACCTCCGCCTGGGTAGATAAAGTTGAATTCTGATGGAGCAACGCTTGGAGCCCCAGAACCAGCTGCTGCTGGTAAAGTTTTACGTAACAGTTCTGGTTCTTCTATTGTTGCGTTTGCAGCTCCGCTAGGTGTTCGTTTGCCTTTTCAAGCAAAGATACTTGCCATGGCAAATGCTGTCAACAAAGCCTTCGAGCTTCAGGAATCTCCTCTTTGGGTCAAATCTGACTCCATTTATGTTATACGTTTACTCCAATCTCGAAGTGTTGCTGTTCCTTGGAGAGTTAGGTCTGTTTGGCAACGATGTATTAACCGACTTACTCTCATGCAAATCCATGTCAGCCATATCTTCCGCGAAGGGAATAAGGTTGCTGATAGGCTGGCTTCTATGGGTCTTCAGTTACAGGAGTGTAAATGGTGGCCAACATACCCAAATTGTTGTCACATTCTTATCCTTAATGATGCACTTAGTTTGGAAAATTATAGGATCCAGTAGTTTACTCCTTTGATTAATGCCCTTTTTGGGTTGTTTCCAATTCTTTGTTAATTCTTTCATCTTATTTTTGCTAAATGGGTGTTTCATAGCTTATGATGATGGTGCTAAGAGGGTGCCAACCTAGTTGGGATTCCGATACTATGGTCTCCAAACTTTTATTAAAAAAAAAGTTATAAGGTATTATTTTGCATTTTACCAACAAATTAGACTACTTGAAATTTTGAAAATGTTAAGATTTATATTTTTGGTTCTTGAAATATATTGATAAAATTGATTCTATTTTGAAATCATTAGAAATTGAAATTATGACTTTATTTTTATTACTCAAAGTTCTATTGTCGCTTTTTGAAAATACAATTATTATATCATAGATCCTGTTTGTATTGTAATATGGACCAGGGTCTATAATATATGTGAAACGGTGGTCCATAAGCACTCAACTCATTAATTGCCATAACAACAAAACACTGCTTGACTCTGTTAAAGCCTTTAATTGACATTGCAACATGGTATTGAAAATGTCAGGGAGATGCGGACCCTGGATTAATATTAAATACTAATATTATAAAAATTAATATTAACGTATTAATATTAAATGAATTATTAATTAATATTATTAATTATTTTTTGAAAAATTTAATATTATTAATTTAATACATTAATATTAAATAAATTTTAATATTAATATTATAAAAATTAATATTAATATTTAATAAAAATAATTAATATTTATATTAATATTAAATATAAATACAGATTTATTAAAAAGAAATATAAACAAAAATTAATATTAAATAATGCAAGTTCATTAGATAAAATATTTGAACTCATTACTTAAATAATGCAGATTCAATATAAATAGAGGTTTATTAGTATTTGCCTATAGGTACATTAATGATAAATTGTAAATTCATCACTACTTGTGCATAAGTTCATTAACAATAAAATACAGTTTCATTACTGTCTTGATTGAGTGACTTTTTGAGTTGGTTACCATTTTGATTGCCTACAAGTACATTAAGGATGAATTATAAGTTCATCACTATTTGTGCCTAGATTCATTAACAATAAACTATAGTTTCCATACTATTTTGATTGAGTGGCTTTTTGAGTTGGTTACCATTTTGTTTTTAATATTATTAACTTCCTGTATAATTTGAATGGCCTCTGCAATGGTTGAATGGTAACCTCAAGATTATTTTTCCAGGTCCATCATGTACATACTGTTCTAATCTAGTATTAAAACATGTAGATCTCTCTGGGTCTCTTCACTAATAAAGCTCGGTGCATGTTGTTTGTCTATGGAGCAGGATTTATATAGAGATCAAAGAGGAGATGTGTATGTGTACATTTTTTTTTTCTTTTTTTTTTTTTAATGTGTGGTGAGGACAAAAGATTAGACTACAAGTAGTGAAATGAGAATAAAAGGAGTGCAAAATCAGAAAACATTTACATTTAGTACATAAAAAATAATATCAAAATTTACAAAATAAAAATTAATAAAGATTTTGTCCACATTTAGTAGTTAATTCCATTTAAAAATCAGAAATTAAATTTTACTATAATATAAAATTAACTTTACTGTGTATGAAAAAATTAAACTAATAGTTATTTGTCATTTTAGCTTGAAAAAAATTGCATTGGAATTATAAATCAACACGGCATTATACGATGACTAGCTATTTTACATGTATAACCAGTATAGATTAATTCGAAAAAACGTCTAAGTTGATCACCTAAATAATGCAGGTTTACTATGAATAAACTATAAATTCATTAATATTTATCTACATAAAATTCTACAATACCATGAGGGTATCCATATCATTAAAAATTAAAAAAAAAAAAACAAACCTATAAAAAAGGTTAACTACAATAATAGGTTAGCTGGTAGAAACTCTTATCAAATAAATGTCGTTTAAAAAGAACATTCATTGTTTTCAAAAAAAAAAAGGTTAACCTTATTTCAAACACTTTGCAAACTTTTTTTTTTAATTAAAAAAAAAAAAACCTATTCTTACTTTGAAAAATTTTCAAACGCAAGAAACTGAAATTGTATCATCGCTTTCAATTCTTCAGATTTAATTACTGCTCAGAGTCAACAATTCCATAAACCTCTCAAATTCAATTATTACTTTCAATCATTTGTATTTAATCATCACTTTCAATCTTCAGATTAACTATCATCCAATTTAGAGTTGAGGTAAGTTTCTAAATTTTTATAAATTTACAATTGAGTTTGATTATCGCCATTTGGTTTGCTTTGTGATTCAAATTGACAGAAGAAATGAGATTTGAATCTATTAATATAATATGGTTAACCAATTTTTTTTTACTTGATAGCTTGTGGTCAACCTATACCATTATATGGTCGACATGCATCATTATGTGGTTAACTGTATAGTTTTGTTGCTTATTACATTTCCATAATTGTAATTATATTACATATATTTATTACTTTGTGGTCAACCACTGCAAGAAATTTATTGAAATATATTTCCTCTAGTTTGGCTTGATATTTTACAGTGAACTATATCGTTTTATGGTCCACCATAAGTCTATCATATATCATATATATTATGGTTTTATATGCAGATTATGTCTGATCAGTGGGATAACATTTTTGAAAAAGAGGATGTTATAAATATAAGAGAATATTTGGATTGGGGTAATGAAGGGTACAATAATCAATTTGATAGTTATGAGACTCATCATGGTTCTCCACAAATTCATTTGAGCAATGAAGAGATTGACCTTACTCTTGCGTCCAAAGATTCTGGCACATCATCAAATCAACAATATGAGAAAAATAATATCAAGTATGACTGGTCTTCTTTATCAATAGGAATTTCTAAAAGAATTGAGGAGTGTTGTACAGAAGATTTAATGGTCTTTGAATTCAATTCAATTAAAGGTGTTAAAAAATTTTACAACACTTATTCAAGTGCTATGGGTTTTAGGGTGTGAAAGGATGACATAAAGCATTATAAAAATGGCACAATCTTGATGAGAAGATGGGTTTGCTCTAAGGAGGGTCTTCATTCTAAAAAGAACTTGGAAAGGGAAAATAGAAAGGAAGAGCCAAAAGCTTTAACTATAAGCAACTGCTTAGCTGCTTTACGGGTGAATTATAACAAGCAGACTAGAAAGTATATTGTAAAAGAATTTACTGTTGAGCATAATCATAGGTTGGCTACATTACGAGAGGTAGAGTTTCTCAGAAGTCATTGTCAAGTAACAGAGTATGATGGAGCACAGAAGCAATTGTTTAACTGCTTTACGGGTGAATTATAGCAAGTAGACTGGAAAGTATATTGTAAAAGAATTTACAGCTGAGCATAATCATAGGTTGGCTGCATTACGAGAGGTAGTGTTTCTCAGAAGTCATTGTCAAGTAACAGAGTTTGATGGAGCATAGGTAACACACTATTTAATACTTTTCAAAGTTTGAATTTTTTCTTGTAGCTTAAAAATTAAAATATTTTATTAATTATTTAAAATTTTCAAGATGACGAGCAAAGACTTAGAGCATATTAGGGCTTAATAAATTAATTGTCATTTTATTAAGTTATAGTAATAATTTAACTAATTCTATTAAAAATTTATATAATTAAATGAACATCTAATTAATTTGTGGTGATGCAGGTGACATCAATGCATGCTGCTAGTATAAGAACAAGTCAAATCATGGATTACATGGATAATATTACTGGAGGATTTGAGTATGTAAGATTTACAGAGAAGGATTTATTTAATTTTGTTGATGCGGATAAACGGTCCAAAATCTTAGATTCAAATGTTGAAGCTGCGCTTGGGTACTTATCTGCACTAGATGACATATATCATGGACTATATTGTAGATTTACTGTCG
Organism: Mallotus repandus; assembly: GCA_949671775.1. Taxonomy (NCBI): domain Eukaryota; kingdom Viridiplantae; phylum Streptophyta; class Magnoliopsida; order Malpighiales; family Euphorbiaceae; genus Mallotus; species Mallotus repandus. Next base: position 14,672 of record CATIWM010257933.1, read on the forward strand.
ATGAAGAAAATCAACTTGGTAATATATTTTGGGCAGATTCTACTTCTCGAATGGACTATTCATGTTTTGGGGGATGTTTTGGTGTTTAATTCTACATAAAAGACTAACACCTATAAGATTCCTTTTATTAGCTTCGTTGGGATCAACAACTATTACTCAACAATAGTATTTGGGTGTGCTTTGGTAGCTGATAAGACATCTGATAATTATGAATTGATGTTAAATGTTTTTTGTGCATGCAATGGAGGGAAAAAAGCCAGAAATAGTAATTATTGATTGTGATCTAGTTGTACATGAAGCAATAAAGAATGCATTTCCTAGAATAGCATGCCATTTATGCTCTTAGCAGATTGAGAGAAATCTAAACTCAAACATTTGAGATCTAGGTTTTTAGAATGTGTTCCATCATTGCTTAATTGATAATATAAGCATCTAGAGTTTTGAGAATTTGTGGAAGGATGGTATTGAAAAGTATAAACTTCAACAGAATAAATGGGTATTAAGAATGTATACAGATCGAAGGCATTGGGCTGAGGCTTATTTGCAAGGTCATTTTTTTACTGGGCAAACAACCACTCAATGATGTGAGGGAATGCATTCTTATATGGATCATTTTTTGCAAGGGAAGCTAAAACTTTTTCATTTTGTAAGGTAATATGATCGAGCACTTAGATCTATGCAACAAACTGAGTTGAGTTTAGATTTTATTGATTCTGATTCAAGACTGGTTTTAATGACCCATCTAAAGATGTTTGAGACCCACGCTTCTAACGTTTACACAAGGAATATGTTCAAAACTGTGAGAAACGAGATAACTAAAGAAATGTATTTTTCTGTGAATGATAAGCAGGATTAAACAAGTACATGCATTTACACTATTTGTAAAAGTGAAAAACCAGAATCAAAATGGAGTGTGATTTTTAATTTAGTAGAAGAAACTTTTCGGTGTTCTTATCGTATGTTTGAGAGTTTTGGGATGTCATGTCACCATATTTTTTGTGTGATGACAGTAGAGAAATTGAAAGAAATTCCTACAAACTTGATATTGAAAAGATGGACAAAAGAAGCAAAATAGAGATCGATGAATGCTGCAAGTGCTTCATATGATATGGAAGACATCCACATGTTTATCATTAATATAAAAAATATTATATGCTTATATAATATGAATACAATTTTATTAATTTTTTTATTGCATTGTTGAAACTTGTTCATTGTAGTAATATTTTTCATTTTATTTTACATTGATATACTAATAATTTTTGTAGGTATGCTACTTTACAATATGAATGCAAGCACTTGTGTTTTTTAGCAAGTAAACCTAGTGACACATATTTTGAGATAAAAATAGAATTGTCAAAATTAACATCTTCAATGGAGAAAACGTTCAAAAAGCAAGATGGCCAATCAACTCAACCTTCATCACATCCAAAAATAAATAGAGCAATGTTTATTAAGGATCCACATTTAGTCAAAACAAAGGGAAGTTAAGGACATAACAATGGTCAACCTATGAGGTAGAGATATGGCTACAGTAAGGAATATGGACACACAAAACCAACATGTGAACTATTTTGAAATAGTGTGCTATTGGCAATTCAGTTGATGTAGAAAATCATGAATTATCATATTAAATTCAGGTTTTTATTGTTAATTTTTTTTATTTGCAAGGAGTTTTAGTACTTGTGGTTGATGAACCATTTTCTGTGGTTAACCTTTTATTGGAAGTTTTTATAATTTGGAATACTTGAAATGTTATTAATTGTGGTGGATGTGTAATTTACTATGTTTATAGAATATTGATTTTATAATTTTAATTATGATTGATGTCTCATTTAGTGTGGTTGACCTTAGTAATTTTATTAGGAATGAGTATGTTGTGTCTAACCCAATAGTTCAATGATTTTATATTATAGTTTCCCTTATTATTGTCTCATAGTACATGAACAGTTGGATAATTTAGGCACTTACGCATTTTGGCTCAAAGATACTAATTATGTCTTTCAAGAATTAACTTGGTTCTCTTGATAAGTTACTATTGTTATGTTTAGGATGGTACTGCTAAATATTTTTGCATATCTATGTGTTGCTTTGACATTAAAAGGTGAGCTTCTGTTAGAAATTTTCCTCTAATAGAATGAATTGAAACCAATACTATAGAGAAGCTTCATGCTTCTATGGGAACCAAGCTTATGTAAGTTACATAGTATCATTGTCATGCCTATAATAAGTCGTTACTGTTCCAAACTTTTATATAAGTTCTTGTTTCTTTGAAATTGTTGGGGTACAACTATTTCTATTTGTTGTCACTCATTACATATTCTATGTCTAGATGCCGCTTCTAGTAGACATGAAAATGTTTTGTTGATGATCAAGCAATGAATTCTTAGAAACAAGGGTATTGTTGATTCTCTATCTTGGACTTACTGAGTGTAACTTCTTGTAGTTCTATGTTCTTGTTATGCCTTACAATTCTAAGTTCTCGTTCATCAACCCCTCAGTTAACTAATGTGTCTATGGTTGCCTGAAATGGTTCTTACTTTTTTTGTTGGTAGTTATCCACTTAGCATGACAGTCAACTTGTATTTTTAATCTATGCATTTGTTGTTATGATGGCAATATATCTTCAGCAGTGTTCAATCTTTGATTATAACTTTGTCTTTGCACTTCTAATTTACTTGCCATTGGCTCAGGATAACAACCCATTTTATTTTAATGTTATTTTAATGGTTTTCAAAATTCATTGTACGTTGCATTAGCAGGTTGTTTTTTTTCCCCGAATTTATATTCTTGGTTGGGAATTGGGATCCTTTTTTTTTTGGAATTTTTGTTTAGGAATTGTTCAATGCTCTTGAGGTTCCTGACATTATGATGTTAATTATTCTCCTATAGCATTATGATGCTTGCTTGCTAGTATCTATTTTTTTTGCATTTGAATTGGGCTTGAGGTATTTTTGCCTTCTGTTGTTAAACTTCAATCAAACCTCCCTCTAGTTTGACTGGATTTTATCAAGGATTGAAGTTTATTTAACTAGTGGAATTCTGGCCTATATCATATCCATTCATTCGGCACTTCCCTTAAACCATTTGTCATTTATATGTATTCTCTAAATCATCTCCAAATAATAAGCAATTTTACCGATTTTAACCTTTTTTCTTTGTTAGTAAGAGCTCAGTACATGACCAACAACAATGACATAGCATATTTATGGCTATTTATTTATTTTTATTAGATAAAAAGAACGTAACTAATAACATATAGGGAATTTGAATAATCAAACTTTGTTATGCTATTTTTGACTCCCTCAGCAGTAGCATACATCCAACATCCAACAGCAGCATAAGGCAGCGAAAATGTAAAATGTGAATTGGGCACAAAACAAAATTTAATGCCACATGAGAATAAAGATTGCAAAATTTTCTACACTGAGAACTCACCATCCTTTCCAAAAGCCATCTCCCTTACTATGGGTTTCCACATGGGTATATTGCTATGATGGGTCCCTCCTAGTAGAGTGGAGCCCACATTTGAAAATTAAAAAAAAAGGTCAAAAATGGTTGTACCGAAATCGGTGCACCCATAAAAGAAAAAAAAAATTCAAAATTTTTTTTGTTTTTTATGGATTCTGTGGCCTATATAAAGGCCTTGCATATGGGAGAAAAAATATAAGTGAGCCACAAGCAAAATAAGAAAAAGGAGAGGAAGCTTGTGAGGAAAAATTAAGTGAGTCCAAAGTATTTTTACTTTGATGAGAGTGAGAGAGTTTTAAGGGTTTGGGAATTTTTTTTCTCAAAGGGTGAGT